>JAEOBE010343279.1:0-13766 GCA_022657655.1 Phrynoglossus myanhessei | reverse complement strand
GAGATAGGGGCATGTCGTGCGACATGCCGCTGAAAAAGGGTGCTGCTGAAGCTACACGCTGCAGCGGTATGTCGCAAGTGCGACATGGAAGTCTGGTGTGAACCACACCATTGACTTCCATTGGCAAAAATCCACACGGACGGAAAACGCGCGGAATCCACGCGGATTTTAGTGCGGTGTGAATGGGCCCTGAAAGTTCTATCTCGTTCCTGACATCCATATCAATCTAGAAATTTAAGTTGGTTATTGAAGACGTACATAGGATGGATTTCCTCAATACAGTAAAACAGTCCAAAACCCCATCTCACTATATGCCAATAAGTCCCTTACAAGTATTGGATGAAAGAAGCCACCGGCACTCCATCAGTGAAAATCCAGACACGTCTTTATTGATGCTTTTTAATGATATAAATAATAGCAATTTGCCGGGGCCAATGCATGTCCCCTTCATCAAGCATAACAGCGATGAGATCAGTCTGGCTCCTGGTAGTCTTAAACATAAAGAAATCCTAATAATAATAAAATGAATCGGTACTACAAATCTACAAGACCAATTGATTATAAACATACTTGGAATTTTTGATTCATTGGTGAGAGAGGATGATGCACAGCACTGGCTTCATGAAGAACACACTGTGGTATAGTAGATTAGAATCTACCAGTAGACGTCAGAAGCAATGCTGGTAGATCTCTGCACACGGCTGGCATTATATTAACACCCAAAAAGCACACTGCAAAAATTGGGTGGGGAGATCAGATATCCCCGATTGGTAGTTTCTTCCCTCACTATGTGTGCAGCCACAGCCAATCGGGTGGGAATATGACCTGTCTCATCCTCACCCATTCCTAAATGGTCACTGCGCCATTAGAGTAGACAGTTCAAATGATCAGCTCATTAAGATGGTAGATCACATTGAGCTGGTCATACGGAAAGTAGATCTTAACACATAATTGTGTGGCCATCCCTGACGTACAGTAATCATTGACATTGACACTTTGCCCCACCAAATGTAATTTACTAATGATGGATTACTAGGGTTTGTTCCCACAAGTGGCTATACTCAACCACATGCTGCAGATGGGAGTGTGCTCACATTTTGTTTTTTGTTAGAACATTATTGGTTTCATTATGTTAAAGGGATCACCGCGATCCAATGCAGTTGTACCACAATTCCGTGCAGTGTTACTGGATGCTATACTTTTTATAAGCACACACCACTGCAACATGTTAATTATTCCCAACCATGACAAGACTGATTGCCTTCTCTTGTGTTCAGGCTGATTTGGAGAAAATGGCCAGCACAACCCAAATATATATGATGTAAACAAGCCCTTAAGATAACTGCTCTTCCAGTTTCTGGTTGAGTTTGGCACTGAGGATGTAGCTCTGGCCTCACAGATGGATCCTACGAAGGTTATATCACCAATGGCTTCTTGGAAGATCTCATCTGTAAACTTTAAAATCTTACGAGATCTTGGGAAAGACATTTTTCCCCCTCAGAATTTTTCCAGACTCAGAATTCTGGGATTTAAAGAGAGATGGATTCACCTGCCCTTAATGAAAATGGCCACTATGATAAAAATTGGAAGGAAAAGAAAAATGTAAGGTATGCAAAGTAAAGAGACTGCAGTTATCTTTATATAGTTTCATTACTAATCATTTCTGAAGGTGGCTTTGGTGTCGTGTTAAAGATGAGTGACGTTCCTCTTTACTGTAGCCTGTAAGGCAACGCAAATATGTGTCTGTCCTTGTTAGCATATTGTTTGGTCTACTTCTAAGTGCTGCTTGATCGTACCCCCTTAGATGGATGAAATTAAAGGAAAGGATCGCGTGATACTGGCACTGGAGAAGGAGCTCGGTGTGCAGGCTGGTCACACACAGAAGCTGCTGCTGCAGAAGGAAGCTTTGGATGAACAGCTGGTCCAGGCCAAGGAAGCTGAGCGTTACCACGGCAGTCCAAAGAAGGAGCTTCCCACCGGAGTTACTGACATATCCGAACTGATGGGTCATGTGGTAAAACCAAAAGAGGCAAGTGCATTGACTGCTGCAGACCAAACACATACTGAACAGTCCTTTGAAGGGCAGAGAGTCTTCGTATAATGAGGTTACGTTGCTTGGGAAGTATGTTTTAATATTGATTTATACCTTAATCAGACCTCATTAGATAAAGCCAAGTTTTCACTGCCTGGCTTTCCTAGTTTCTGTAGACAAGTTGAAGTGAATGCATATTCTCACCATGAACATCTATTTTGCTTCTGTGTTTTGTTTAATATACCATTGGAAGTGTTTTTTGTTTTATCGGTTTAAGTGTAAAAAAAAATCCCTGTTCATCCTGTCAGAAATTCAGCACTGTCCTATTTCCTCTGCACACTTGATGCGTTAGCTCAAAGAACGCTCCTAGTCCTTATCTTGAACTTTAGAATGCTTGTGAGAGCAAAACACAATGAGCAGAGCATACAACATGCAGTCCACAAAAATGTGTTGATGGCCCACAACAGATCTTAGGAGTGCATTTCTGGCAGATCAACAGGTATTTCTCTGTACTTGTAGGATTTTTAATGTGAGGAATCATGGAGATGGGCATTTATTACAGAGGTACTGTGTTTGTGGTTTGATATATATTTTCATTCAGAATTGCACCCTAGGCATTGTAGCAATTGTTCCTCCCCCCATGCATTCAGCTTATGATAAAGATTGCAGTAGGTACAGTGAAGGCAGCCTATTGGCATTGGCTGCCTTGACTTAACCTGCCACCTCAGACATTTGCCTAGTGCTTGTTCCCTTGTAAAGTGACAGACAGGTACACAGCTTGGAGTTATCACACTATTGACATAGAGTACTGCAATAAGATGATGATTTTGTCCACTGAACCCTAGGCCTGGGTTGTTTAAGGGGTAATTTAGTTCTACTAGTTCCAAAGCAGTGTACTGTATATCCACTGTGGAGGTCCATTGTCCTCTGAAGTCACTGAACATGTGCATTTCTGAGAGTAGAAAATAATGGCATTCTCCATCTCTCACTCAGTACATGGTCCAAAGGTTGTCTTTTTTTCCTCTATGGATGCATTGGTGCCAGGATGCTGATGGACATATAAACTGTCTCTGTCCTTTGTCCGCTTTTAAAGTGTCAACATACACCCAGTGTAATGGAACGGATGGAGTTCTTTTGCAGTTCAGTGGGTGTACATTTTTAAATGCCATTATTTTTCCTGTTCTCTAGTGCACTAGCAAGTTGTGAATGCACTGCACATTGGACAGTTGAGAAAACAAGGTGCAGAGCCAATGAAAGTACCATGTCACAGCTGTCACAGATTGTAAACAAAGATGCTGTTTGCAGCTTTCTCTCCCTCTCCTCTCTCATTATAAGAACAGTTAGTCAATCCCCAGCACTCTCCAAGCTGAACATTATAACTAGCTGCCTCTTTCTCTAATCCTTCATACTGGATAACAAGGATGGCTATTGAATTGTGTTTCAGTGTGGTTGGTTGTCTGCATTAGGGGAGTTTCCATAAAAAAGTCCATTTTGTGTGGAAGTTTATCGATTCCACAATGGAGTATTATTTTTATGAATTGAAAATGTGCTTTTATCTTTCACTGTATTTATTTTGTCACATTTATCTTCCTCCTTGTAGGAGACACATGTAGATGACAGAGACCTGCGGAGATTCCAGCTAAAGATTGCAGAACTGTATGCTGTAATCCGGAAGCTGGAGGACAGGAATACGCTGCTCTCCGATGAGAGGAATGAACTGGTATGTAGAAGAATTTTTATCGTAAACACCAGAAAACATAACCTTAGAAGGACTATGGTGTTTCTAAGGTAACAGTGCTAAGGTTTTGTGCTTTACTTGCACATTTTGTTCTTTACCTGTCTGCATTCTTATTTAAATCCACCACATCTCAGGATCTCACCAAAGATCCTAGAGCCAAACTGTACATGAGGCCTGGACTTCTGTAAAAACTGAGATTAAATCCTGCCCCCTTTATTGATCTATTATGTGACAGATTGGCAGAGACTCTACTACCCAGTGAAGTTCTAGAATTTGACAGGTGATTTAAAGCAATAGTGCTTTTGCAATGGGAAGGGTCAAACTGGGACTTGAAGAGAAGTTGAAGCTCCATGTGCAGCTGAGCCAGGGATCCTGGGGGCTGCAGAAGGGCACAGACATTCTGAAGCCAACATAGTTGATTCAGATCTGTTGTTACTTTATAAATGATTTTGGTCATGTCAGATTCACTTTAAATGAACAAATGTATAGCCCCCTAACCTAGCACTGTAAGGTACCTTGTTTTAATTTCTGTGCTCACTTGGAGCCTTTTATCCTCCCTGCATTGTGTAACTCTGAATTTGCACTCCCATGAGGTGTGGGATGGCGGAAGACTTGATACAGCTGCAAATTTAGAGATGACAAGGAGTGTAATGGGGGGTAGGTAATCTCCTAGCTCACAGAGCTCATAGAATGAGTTAAGGGGAAATAAAATGGTATCTGCTGGCATATTCCAATGCCTGTTTCTTAAACTGTGATCACACATACACTATATTGCCACAAGTATTGGGACACTTCTCCAAATTATTGGATTCTGGTGTTCCAATCACTTCCATGGCCAGAGGTTTATAAAATCAAACACCTAGGCATGCATTCTGTTTCTGCATACATTTATGAAAGAATGGGTTGCTCTCCGGAGCTCA
This sequence comes from Phrynoglossus myanhessei, assembly GCA_022657655.1. Classification (NCBI taxonomy): domain Eukaryota; kingdom Metazoa; phylum Chordata; class Amphibia; order Anura; family Dicroglossidae; genus Phrynoglossus; species Phrynoglossus myanhessei. The sequence continues at coordinate 9,076 of JAEOBE010343279.1, read as the reverse complement.
GTGAATTCAAGCGTTATAACGTGATAGGCTGCCACCTGGCACAGGTGGCAGCCTATCACGGTACCACGCTTGAATTCACTGAGCTCCTAAGAGCGATCTGTGTGTCCATCTGTGAAATTTCTTTGCGACTAAATATTCCATCGTCAACGGTTCGTGATATTATCACAGAGTGGAAGCAACTGGGTACAACAGCAACTCTGCTACGAAGTGGTAGGCCACGTAAAATGAAAAAGCAGGGTAAGTGCATGATGAAGGGCAAAGTGTGCAGACGTTGCTGACTGTCTGTAGAGTCAATAGCTGCAGACCTCCAAACTTCATTTAGCCTTTAAATTAGCACAACAGCCATGCATAGAGAGCTTCATGGAATGGGTTTCCATGGCTGAGAAGCTGCATCACCAAGTGCAATGCAAAACGTCAGATGCAGTGGGGTAAAGCACGGCGCCACTGGACTCAAGACATATTTTCTGATGTGATTAATCATGCTTCACTGGCAATCTGATGGATGTGTCTGGGTTAGGCAATTGCCAGGAGAATGGTACTTGCCTAACTGCATTGTGCCGAGTGTAAATTTGGTGGAGTGGGGATTATGGTGTGGGGTTGTTCTTGAGGGGGTGTGCTTGGCCCCTTCATTCCAGTGAAGAAAAACCCTTCAGATGACCGCATACCAAGACATTTTGGACAAATCCATGCTCCCATCTTTATGGAAATAGTTTGGGGATGACCCCTTCCTGTTCCAACATGACTGCGCACCAGTGCACATAGTAAGGTCCATAAAGACATGGATGAGCAAGTTTGAGATGGAGGAACTTGACTGGCCAGCACAGAATCCTGACCTCAACCTAATTAGAACATCAGTTTCTGACCTCACAAATGTGCTTCTGGAAGAATGGTCAACCATTCCCATAGACACTCTTAAACCTTGTAGATGGCCTACCCGGAAGTGCTGAAGCTGTTATAGCTGCAAAGGGTAGGCCAACTCAATATTGAACCCTACAGACCAAGACGGGAATGCCATTAAAGTTCATAGACGTGTAATGGAAGGTGTCCCAATACTTCTGGCAATACAGTGTATATATTTTGTTCAACCCGCGAGCTGAACAAAAAAATATAACCGATGCCTGCTTCCACACTCAATAGTGTGTATGGATGAATTCCTTGCTGTTTCTGTTGTATTTTGACAGTGGCTGCAGGCTGCCGTCACAATACGCGAACAGTGCTTGCAGCATCCAGCATGTTCTGGCAAAAGTCAATTTAATGATCGACTTCTGCTGATGGAATAGGGTCACCAACAGAGTGAATTTCGGACGATTCAGCAAGTTTGCTCCATGTGTACCCTACTTTACTCAGTATTTGTTGTTGGGTTAGTGAGCAGCTGAATGCTTTTAGTAAACTCAGTGGGAAAAAAAATTTAACAAAAAACTGCCATATTTTTTAAATTTCAGGGCAGTTTTTACCTCCAGGGAATCTAGAAAAGATAGCTAAGGGTTCTACAGATATATTATGTGGGTTTCAATAATCTAGCCGTTACATTATATGCAGTCAATTACAAAGAACTCCCAGAGTAGCTTACAGTGTCCTGACTGTAGGTTTATATTAAGGCTGGTTTTAGATGGAGGCCTGTATTTATATTTGGGTGGAAGGCAGAGCACCTAAAGGGAACCTTGGAGAGAAAATGCAAATTCAGTGCAGATAAAAGTTAAGGCCAAAATTGGTCCCAGGAGTTCAGCTTTGCCAGCCTGTGCTGCAATACAGTGGGTAAAGGCAAATCTTTGAACTAGCAGGGATATGGCATGCGTTTGTGGAGTAAAAGGATGAGCGTGCCAAGCTGTGGGTATTAGTCCAATTAGTCCAGAATTTTTTTTTCCCCAAGAAAGAACACCCAACATATGATCATCAGTATCCAAGCAGTGAGAGCTCACTTAGGTCATTGGACTGACACCAAGAACAGTGATCCAAGCGAGCTCTTAGGCTACGTTCACACCAGCAATGCAGCCTCTCTGCCCGCATCTTGCTCGTTTGTGCAGCTTGCTTTTGCTGGCGTGTCCCTGGCGGTAAAACGAGCTGCTCTCCTGTGCTCCAATGTAAGCTACATGCTATGGCAGCGCGTCCTTACATGTGTGATGGGGGGAGAAACGAGTGATGAACACCTCAAAGTAGGCGTGCACCGAATGGAAGATTTGGAGCCAAAAAAGAGTGTCTGTGAAGCTGGCCAATCGTGTGTGAGCAGAGGCGGGGCTCCAGGGTCATGTCGGTGGCAGGTGGCATAATTTCCACAACTTGGTGCTTTTGTCCTTGCAATCCACATAACTAGACTATCCTGGGACCCTTTCAAGGCTCTGTAGGGCATCAGAGAGCTGGTACAATATCACTACCACCTCAGTAGATTGGAACTCTTACTGAGCTTGGTGTTCAGAGCTCCACCACCTTTAAAACCTAAATGGAAGGGATATTGGAAACTTGGAATGACCCCACAGTTGGAGAGCTGTTGTGAACCTACTGCTTTCACCCATACATGAAATAATAATAGCAGTGGGTGGACTTATCTTAAATGTTTGCAGTGAAGTTAAGAAATCTTCATTTGAAAGAAATAATGAACAAGAAGTCTTCTACAAATGTGCAAAAAGGCATATTAAATTTACAGTTCAGATAGCACATAAATATAATTTTTGATTTCATTGAAATTTTCTGAAGTGTTGTCTTGTTTATATTTGTGTATTTTCAGCTGAAACGATCCAGAGAAACCGAAAGCCAGCTAAAGCCTCTCGTAGAGAAGAATAAGAGGCTATCCAAAAAAAATGATGATACTTTACAGACCATTCAAAGAATGGAGGAAAAAATAAAGGCCTTATCAAGAGAGAATGCAGAAATAGTAAGACATTGTTATTACACAGACCTGAGCCACAAATGTAATTTAGAGCTTAAAGAGAACCTTTAGGGCCAGTTTAATGTGTGTTACTAAACTCATATTAACATACATTACGTTGTTAATATGAGTCACTGTTTATGACTTCCTAAAAACAATGCTCTCTTGGAGTGACTGATAACTCCGTTAAGATAGAGGAAAGATGAGTTTCAAGCTAAGTGTTTTTGCTTTCCATAGAGACTAATCTAAAGCTTCCTACAGTTAATACAGTACATCATAAAAAAAAAAAAAATGTAAAGTCACATAAAAATGACTTTAACTATGATACCACTGCACTATTCCAAAGAGGGAAAAAAAAGGTGGTCAGATGGACTTGGGGGCACCGTTCATAAACTGTGATATGGAAAACATGCATGGGCAACCATTATGCACTTTGAATGCCTCTGATCAGGCTGTCTTTAACTGGTGCAAATCTCAGACAAAATACCCAATCAGAGTGGCTCTTTGTCTTGCGATCACTGTGAGCCAATCATAGTGGTCACAAATGTACGCATAAAATTTAAATAAACCCTCTCCTTCTAGCTACAAAGGTATATCGAGCAGTAAAGGGGCATATCAATCATAAAGGGGGAACACAGACCACCAATGTTATCAGGAACAACACTACTGTCCAACACTTATGGGGCACTCACCACTGATCACCAAAATACGAGGGCAAACACCATTGACATTTAAAGAGGGCACTCTGGCAATTTATTTGCAAGCTGTTTTGTGTATTAAATAGTCCTAATCCCTGAGCGCCTTCTGCTGCACTGTATGTTCTATGCCATAGACTAAACTATGGCATTTTGGGGCCTTAAGAAGTAATAGATAGTCAGAACAGGTAGGGTTTTTTCAGATTTTTTTGTCTTTTTTTCAATTCCTTTATTTAGTAAAAAAAAAAATTAGAGGTTACTGTGCGGCTTAAATGGTGGCATCAGGGAAGGAGAAAAAAACCTTTTGTGATTTGTGTTATCCATAGCCACAAAGATCACTTCTCAAGCTCATTTCTGATCATTTTTACTTTAAAACACAATTGTAATGTTAAAGGAATATGAGCAGACACCTAAAATAACACCTGAGGCAGTACGCACAAATCCTAGATGAGTCATCTCACTCATTGCATTCAGCTTCATACACACAAGTCATGATGAAAGTGAAATTGCTGATCGGCACAGGGTGTGTGCTATTGAGCAGCGTAAATTACAACTTCAAGAGCTGCAAAATTCTTTTCCTCAATTTCATAAATCTGTGCTAAAGCCATTTATAAGTTGTGCTTACTTGTGATGCCACCAGTATTTGGGATGTTGTACAGGTTATAACTGCTCAGACATTTATCACTTTAATTGCTCTTCTGTATCTACGGGTTTTTGTAAAACAACAAAAAAACAAAAACAGTGTTGACTGCCCTGCTTTCTTCTCTAAACCTTGTGTAATCACCTGTTAAGGCAAATTATATATTTCTATAAGAAAATATAGGTTGTTAATATAAATGTCTGTTTTCTACATATCATAGTTGACAAGTTACAGGACACATTTCTGGAAAAACACATAGCTCATAAAGCAGGTGATTCAGGGTGGTTCAATCTAGATAAGAGGGCTAAACCAAGGTATAGGATGGTACAGGGTAATTAGAGCCGTTATTATGAGATTGATAAGAACATAAGGGGTCAGCTTGACTTCAGGCACATACTGTAAGACATACTTTAAGTAAATTTGGATGTGACTTACACTTTTGCACACATTTGTCATATTTTAAGGAACATAAATGCGCTATATGGTCAAAGGTGTTTGGACACCTTATGATTACACCTACCTATGTGACCAGAACTATATGGATACCCCTCCAAATTATTTGTTTTTTCAGATGAAGGCATTGTGGCATTAGCAAAAGTCTTTTTTAATGCCACAGCGCGCACAGACTTTCTAGACAATGGTGCACTTCCAACAAACCCTTTATGGAAAAGCTTCCCTGAAGGGCTAGGGGCTTTTAAAGCTGTACATCCGGTGCCAAGTTCATACTAATAGCCATAGCATGGAATGTGATATCTGACAAGCTGATGTTCGTATGATGACCTATCCATAAACTTTTTGAATATAATGTACGCATGCCAATATTTGTGGGCATTGGAAAATCAAGGATCATTGTGATCAGAATTTATGTGTTAATTTAAAACTCACTTTACAGAAAGAAATGTAGTGCAGCTTTCGGTAACTTCCTCCTATGAATATTAGTAGCCCATCCCCTGCTTTAGTACCTTTTAGCCCTAAACTGGGAATAAGTATACAGAATAAGAAAGTCAGAGTAAAGTCATAACTCCTAATTGGTTTGCTAGTTGAAGGTCTGTGGCTCAGGAAGCTTTGAAGCCTTTGGAACGACTTGACAACCAGGCAACTTGCAACAAAGTATGTCACCAATGTCGGTCTCGAAAATCTCTCACTAAGCCCTTCTTGTATGCACAGGTGCGTTGCCTTAATGTACATGCATTGAACATGCATTATTGCTTGTTATACAGACATTTATTTTGAACAAACCTAAAATGATGCAGCATCACATGCTTTGATGTTTGTTTACAGCATTAACACACCTAACTACACCAGTGGTAACTCTGTTCTTCCTGCATGGTAGCACTTGCAGGCCAAGTGCATGTACTAGCGCATCAGATAGTCACACTTTTTGTTTTAACACTGGAAGAAACCTGGAACCCTGAAAGAAAGTAACATTATTCCCACCAAGTGTTCATAGTCAGTGAATACTAACAATTTGAAAAGGCAGTGCTCACATGTGTACTTTGTTGTAAATAAAAACGAAGTGTGATTATACTAATATCTGTGAATTGTTTTTCCAGAAAGAGAAGCTGTCCACTGTGGGTTCTTTGAAGTCACACGCATCCCTGGATGATCTGAGCAATGCTCAGGAGCAAGAGATTGAGTTCTTGAGGCTTCAAGTTATGGAGCAACAGCAAATCATTGATGAAATCACAGTGGTAATCACAGCATTCATATACACTATGTGCCTAGCCCACCCCAGCTCACCCCAATATGCTTCTGCTACACCTGGTTTCTTCACTCTTTAAGTATTTAGTAGAGTAGAAAACTCTGTTAGCCTGCTCCTGAAATTGAAGTCGTCAAATACACTCAAAGAAAAGGTGATCGTTATAAACGTTTAGGGTTGACAGGGCTCTACAAGGTTTCTGGAAAATGAGGCCAAATAAGATATTATTACAAACCTTTTCACATTATTATTATTGTTGTTACTACTATATTTAATGGAAAATTGTGTACTCGCCTTTTCAGTAATTTTCCTTTCCTGGTGCATTTTCATAACAGCAGACAATGGATTAAGGGTCCGACCCTATAGGACAAGCCTTCTATAAATTTAACCCTCCATAGGGCTAGAGCATTCTAATTTAAATCATGAGTCGTCATGAAAGAAAAAAGAATGTAATATTAGATGAAAAAGAAGAAAAAGGTACAAGATTAAGTAGAAGATCCAGCCACAATAACTGCTTTGCCGAATGCAACTGTAGTAAATGCCGCAAGATCTTCCCAGTAATAGTTGATGAAACTCTATCTGGATGACCATATTGCTGCTCTACAGATGGTATTGGCTGACGCCTTTGCCTGAGATGCCCATAAAGAAACTACTCTTTAGGTTGAATGAGCCCTGACGTCAGTAGGAGGTTCCAAGCCTTGGAATACGTAACCTTTTAGTATGACTTTGACTAGCCAAGAAGCTATAGTCCATGGTTAAGCTGGCATTCCTTGCTTACATTCTATGCGTAAGGCAAAGAGGTTCTTGCACTACCTAATGGTTTTCATAAATCTAAGGGATTCGGGCGACCAAAGTTATTCCTTAAAGAAGGCAAAACTATATCCTCATTGGGTTGGATGGAAGTGGTTACCTTTGGGATGAATGCCAGATTCGGTCTTAGAATTGCGCTGTCCGGGTAAAATTCAAAAAATCGTCTGTTAATCTCTGACTCCCTTCAGCTGAGGCTATGGCCACTAAAAAAGAACAGTTTTTACAGTCAGGTTCTTTACAGTAGCTTCATTTGGTGTGAAAAAGGAGGGTGAACATTGACAGATCCCACTGTGAGAAGAGCTGCTCTTAACCCAGTTTATGAAGACTTGCTTCAAATTTAGGCTATCAGAGGATTGAAGAACCATCGTGTGCCCAGCTAAGCTGGGGTGGCTGATTTCTGAACCTTTTAGGATATTCCAGCTAAGACCAGCAAACTGGACTGAAGAAAATGCAGGACATGTTAGTTGTAGATATATCAAAACCTCCTACTTTGGAGAGCTCGATAAACATATCTCAAATTCTCTGGTAGTTACCATTCATTGACACTCTACTGAAGGCCAGGAAAAACAATCATAGAGACAGAAAGGCCTGTGTTACTTAGCTTTTCCTTTCAAGAGCCATGCCACTAGGTTCTGGCTGTCTGGATTTGGAAGAAATTGCTCACTCTCTAGAGGAACCTCATTATGATGTGAACAGGAAGAAAGGTATACGCTCTGTGAAATTCCCAGCCTGAAGAGAGTGTGTCTGTTCCCTGAGATCTCAGGTACTTGAAACAAGAGAAGAATCTCTTGCACTTGGCATTGGTTGGGTTTGCAAAGCAATTGACATCTTGGGGGATGTCATATTCCTGATACTTGTTGGAACACCTTATCGTTCAGTCACCAGTTGTGGGGTACCCAGGGGAGTGTGGCTGAGCATGTCTGTCAGAATATTTTGAGATCTAGGAAGGTGCACTGCACTCAATTCCTATAGATTCTCCATTGCCCAGATCATTAGAGGTTCCAACTCTCTCATCATCCTCGTCCTGTGTGTACCACCTTGCTTGCGAATGTATGAGGCTGTGACCTTGTTGTCTAGCTTCACCAATACTGTCTTTCTTAGTACTCGTGACTAAAAGGCTTAGAGCCTGGAAGGCTGCACAGATTTCTAGGAAATTTGATGTTAGTCTAAAGGGTTCGAAGTCCCAGTGACCTAGTTGCTACATTAGACGTGTGGGCTCCCCAGCCTAGGAGACTTGAATCCGATGTTATGACTGCCGGCTGCAGGGCAGAAATTTAATGGAATTTAATCCAGATTCCTTTAGCAAGTCCACCACCATAGGGAAAAACGCATCTGGTTCGTAATCAAAATTTGTTGATGTAAATTCTTCTTTTCCCACTGAGAAAGGAAGTCCATATGAAAAACCCTCCATTTCCAGTGGACTCACGTGACCATAGGTATCCTGGACGAGAGTGTGCCTAGGATGCTGAGGCATTTTTAGGCTGAAGCTTGACGCAATAGTTCGGCTACCTTGTGACAAACTGTAATCATCTTTTCTTTCAAAAGACTTGTCGTGTTGGAGAGTGTATCCAGTAGAGCCCCTAGAAAAACTGTTCTGAGCTGGAACTATGCTTGACTTATACCAGTTTATAACCCGTCCAAACTCTTGAATGTTTGTGGTCAGTATGTTATCCAGATGCCTCTTTCTCTTAGGAGCATGATGATGGGGAAAATGGCTTTATGTAAGCATTCTGGTTCTGTAGCTATCCAGAATGGGAGGAAACCAACTTGGTAATGATGGTTCTGGAAGGAAAAGCAGAGGTATTTTTCATACTTGGGTGGATAGGAACGTGCTGATATGAATCTGACTGGTCTGCTGACACCATCCAATCCCTTTGCTTGATGCCTGGCTGTATTGTTTGGAGGGACTCCATACGGAAACGTGGCCACCTGATGTGCTTGTTCAGCTTCTCCAAATCTAAGACCGACCTAAAATCTCCCGTCTCTTTCTTTACCAGGAAAAGAGACTATAATCCCCAAAAACACTCTTCTTCTAAGCTTCAGTTTGGTTTCTTCCACAGGAGATCTATGTGCCCTCTGAAAAGTTGCCTACTTTCTAGAGAGGAAAGAACCCTTGTATTTTTGTAGTGGGATGTGGGATCGTTCTGAATGTCTAACAGAGTCCCTTTGAGACTGTGGAGATTACCAGAGAATCCAAGGCCTTTGCCCAAATCTGGGTGAATTGTAGCAGCCTGGTCCTCACTGGGAGAGAGAGTTGATTGTCGAAACAACTCCCTTTTCTTTTTCGGGTCATAGGAGGTTGGTTGTTCAGACATGCTAAAGAGAGGACTGAACACCCTTACAGATACTGTGTGTGTGTGTATGTATAT
>JAEOBE010339304.1:0-11235 GCA_022657655.1 Phrynoglossus myanhessei | reverse complement strand
ATTAATTAGCCTAAAGGCCTGCTGCTTCTGCAAACTGAGTAGCAAAATATAGTAATTCCGTACTGATCACTAAAAATATGTACAACTTGAATGGCCACAAAACAAGTTTGGAGTAATTGCACACTTCAAGGCAAAGAATATAGTAAAAATTAACATTTTAAAGTGTTTGTTTCCCCCCCTACCTTTCTCTATAGGATTCTTCTATTCCCAGATGCCAAAGATTTGGGGCGTGGTTATCCTTGTGGCTCCAATTGTGTGAAAATAATACGAAAAATTGGAAACTGGATGATGGAAAGCTCCAAGAATCTCATGACCCAGTGGCTACTAGAAACCAATTTAAAATATTTTTCCTTTTACATGCACTCTCTTTCAAGGCGTCTTCAAAAAGCTTCCACCCTAATTCTTAATAGAGTTAAAAAGGTGCAGAAAGTTTTTGAAGATCCTATATATATAATTTGACACTCTCTCGCTCTCTCTCTTTCTCCCTCTCTTATATTAGTGAGCTGTTGTACCGTCTTAGCCATAGATGTAAGCAGTAGATCCAAAGATACAATAATTCCATTTATTGGCCAACTACCGTATAAGCTGAGTTTTTTTACACCAATTTTGTGTCAAAAATCCGCGACTCGGCTTATACCCGAGTCAACAAAAAAAATAAAAAGGTAATCTTACCTGTCCCGCTGGTGTTGGGTTGCGATCCGTGGCATCGGGTGGCGGATCTTCGGATGCATCGCGGCGGCCTACAAAAGAGAAGAAGAAAAAAACTTACCTGCGGCCGGTCAATCACAGACAGGCTCCATCGTGACGATTAGGCATGAGTAAAGTGAAAAGTACAGATTACCCCCAAGAGCCAGGTGATAACTGTTTGAAAGCCTTGCCAAGTATGGACCACATTTTTGTTTGCTTGCAGCGTTATGGTGCATTGTTGCTATAAATGAAAAGGATGGCAGTTATATAACTTATATAACCCATTCTCCTTTTTTACACATCAAAGCTCTTGCACTTTTTTGGATCCCATCTTACATTTGTGAAATAACTTTCAGTGGATTTTATTCCTACACAACCTCCTTTCCTCATTCTCTGCTTGCTGACATACCACAAAGCTGTGTTCTGTTCTGCTTGCTGGCATACCATCAAGGTTATTGATTTCAGCATCACTTATATGTCACAAATACTCAAATCTTTCTTTCAGCTGCAGTTCACTTTTATGCAATTGCGTTTTACTGCATCTGTACAATCTCTGCTTTCTTGTTCTCTTAGTTCCTTAACATTAATGTGGATAAAACAATGTCTAGTTTTCCCCCCATTTCCCTTTCTACTCTGCTTGGAATAATAATGCACTAACTTTAACAACTCATGCTTATCGCTTATAGATAAAAGTTGATTACATTTATCCTTTTAAACCTAAAATTGACTCTCTAACCTATTATGAGTTATTTTAACCTGACTTGACTATGATCACATTTTCCACTATAATATACCATGGTCTACATGCTAGCAGCACTATAATCCATCCTAAGCCCTGTTGCTCAACTCTTCCACTTCTCATCTTCTCAACTTTCACTGTTTTTTCCTTTTCCTGTCTCACAGATATTAAGAAAATTCAACCCTTCACAGTCTAGCCCATCCATACATTTCCTCACTAATTTTCAGATCCCATTTCCGATGCACTGCACTATACATTTTCTATATACCAAACACATTTTTATTGTAAATAGTTTAAAATAAGAAATGAGTACCTGCACCACGCTAGTTCAAACACCACACCCCTAACTGTATATCAAGAACAAGAAAAAAGGAAAATGGGGCTTTAAAAGTATAAATGGGCTTGGATCAGGATAGCACAAATAAATAAAACAAAGTCACATCTTGTAAAATTACGTGTTTAATTGACAAACACAGGATTACATAAAATAATAGAGCTTAAGACCATAACAGTGCACATGTATGACAAGGCATCACTTATGGTATCAGTAGTAGGCTGATGTGGGGTCCCATTCCCGAATCAGGAGGGTGTGAGGCAAAAGCAGGATTTTGGCATTCAGTGTAAGGTAGCAGTGCTGGAAGATTTCATAGGGTATTGCATGTACAAATGCGCTATAAGATCAGTAGTCGTTTTTCGAAAGTAGGAGGCATGTAATGACTGATCCAAGGGGGCCAAATTCATTTAAATTTGGGCATAGTCTCGTTTCCTTGGGCTGAATTTTTTTCCTGAGACAGGATCCATGATGCTTGTTTTTTGGTGTTATAGAAGTTCAGGGAGGAGCTTAACCAATTTTTTGTCATTTCTTTACTCCAGGTAACAAGGACATATATGGGATTTTATTAGAGCATGATATTTGGTAAGGGTGGCAGTTTGAGCCACCAAATAATATTGGGGCTTTGTATTTATAGACAAGGCAGGCTACTGAAGGCTTGGAAAGAGCGGAGAACTGAGAGGGAGACTGGTACAGGTAGAACCCTGAAATAATATAACAGTTCATGAAATAAAGTAATTTTAACTGCTGAGATCCTACCTAGCCTGGATAGGTGGACTTTGGACCAAACTAACAAAGGCTAGTTTGGTAAAAAGACGTGGATAATTGGCTGAATAAAGGGAATGGTAGGAAGAAGTGATACCCAAGTAATGGATAGAACAGGGAGCCAAAGGCAAAAGGAAGGAAGTTTGGATAAAGGATGAAGTGGAAAAGGGATAGAAGATGTTAAGAACCATTGATTTGGACTCATTAGCACTTAAACCTAAGAGAGAGTCTAACTGAGAAAGAAGCTGTAGAAGGTTAGGGAGGAAGGTAGTAAGGAATTAGTAAGGAAATGAAGGGCATCATCTGCAAAAAGGCAGAGTTTATGTTCAACGTGGCCGACAAGAATCCCAGATATGTCTGCATGTGTGCAAATATGGGCTGCAAGGGGTTCTATAGCTAGGGCAAATAAAAGAGGAGAGAGGGGACAGCCTTGCTTAGTGCCTCTATGGATAGGAAAAGAAGGGGAATGGTTACCTAAATAGTGGGCAAAAACAAATGGGGAGGATGATAGAGTGCATAGCCAGTTTAAGAACTCATTGAACTAGCGTCGCTTCAAGACGTAGAATAGGTATTGCCAAGAAATGGGGTCAAAAGCTTTTTGGATGTCGAGAGAAAGTAGGAGAGAAGGAATAGGGTGAATGAGCTTTGTCAATCAGGAGGATCGTCTGGAGGTTGTTGCCACTGGCTTGTCTTGTGGTCATAAAGCCCACTTGGTCATGGTGTATTACAGAGCCTATAAGTTGATTAAGATGGTAAATGAGGATTTTAGTTAGAAGTTTATTGTATAAATTAAAATGAAATCTAGGTCTGTAGTTGCTACAGGAGGTATGGTCAGAGTGAGTTTTAAGGATCAGAGAGCTGGCTGCCTGAGTGGATTCAGCTATGAGTGTACCCCCGTTACGAAAAGCATTAAGGGATTGAAGCAGATTCAGGCAGGTGACCAGAAAGGGGAGTGCTTGTGTAGTTTTAATCTTATGTAGAATTGTTCCACATGCCTCCACCAGCTGTACTGCAGTGACTTAGCAGAATCATCTGATCAAACACAGTGGTCATTGCTCGCTCATATAAAACATCGATCATATGATCAGCCATCTATCAGGCAATTGACTATAGTCAGAGACCAGAATGATAGGAGCGAATCCCCGTTTTTCTCACAGAGAGGGCAAATAATTGCGAAACTGGAAGAGAAATTGTCCTTTTAGCTCAGTACAGACCGACCTGTCCCGTGTGCCCCAGGCTCCATGACGCCTTTCATCTTCCGAGTCATATCTGCTGGTGAAGTAGGTAATAGAGAGTTCGAGTCTTCAAAAAGAGCCGTTGAAAAGCGCTCGATGCGGGGTAATTGTTGCTAGTCTGCCAGTCATCCAAGGAGCTCCCAGCTTAAGCTGCCATCATGGATGGAAGTCGGCCATGCCCCCGTAAAACTTTTTTTTTTTAATTTTGTTTAAATGAGACTTTAATTTTTTTTAGCACCTAATTTCATTGCTAGCAGGTCCTGTATGTGATAGCAAAGAGGATGTGACAGGTCCCCTTTATGGAGACATTAGGTGTCTATTAGACCCCCTAATGTCAACTATACACTTCGCACAAGCTGATGGAGCAAAGATCTTGCATCACAGACTTCAGCTAATGAAATGACAGCCTGAAATCCAAAGTGATATAAAAAATTGCTGCCACTTTCAGCTGGAAGTGTGCCGATCTTTCTTTGACCCAGCCACAGAGATGGGCTTACACAGCTTCCATGCTGGCTCTGGGCTTACACAGGGGACAAGAGAGCCCACTATGGCGGTAGCAGTGCAGCCACATTTTTGGTATAACCACTTCATTTTCTGCTATTCATTTACAATGGATGGTTTTGAAGCAGTTAATTGGAATGGGTTGGCAACTCCATCAAAACTGTAACTTGTAATTGAATACATCACACCACAAAGCAAGGTATGTACCTTGTGCAGTTCCCCAGTGTGGTTCTATGAGTCCACAATGCAGTGAATTAGAGTATGCTACAGAGTGGGGCAGGTGCATTGTGGAGGTGGTTTGAGGTGATATTGATTGTGAATGGCACTGCAATGCATCAATGTAAGTCATGTGCGTTACCATAACTCAGTGGTGGTAATCGGACCTTTCTCATTACCATACCTTTTGTTTCTGCCCTTTATCCTTCTACATAAACATGGATCCGTCGTTGTTTTTACTGCATTTTGTTTTTAAAACATTTTATATGAATTACCTGTGCTACCCTCTGTTATATCTATTATAGTTTACACCAGACGAAACATTGTATATAAAACAATGAGGTTGATGATGATGATAATTGTAACAAACAACTTTGAGAATGCATTCAAAGTATTTTGGGATCTCATAATGCAATTACATAGTGTCTAATTTAGTAGATCTTGTATTCCGTATGAAAAAGAAAGTTAATAAGCAGTGGTAGACTGTAGTTATGCTTATGCTAATGTTTGTCGATCATGCATTTTCAAACAACTTAAAAAATTCAAAGAGCTTCAGGAAAATTGATCCTAGAAAGCCCATCATTTGTATGCAAATGTATCAGTACTTTACAGCATTTTTTTTAAACACTTGCATGAAACAACTTACAGTTTACCTGCTAATAAATCAACACATTTTTTTTCCTCGGCAGACACTTCTAACCAATTTGTATGCAAAGGTTAAAGCTATATTTTTAAAAAAAGAATTTTCAAGAAGGATATTTTTATATGCTGAATATAGCTTCAAAAACTGTTTTCATATATCGGAAATAAATAAATAAAAGAGAAAATACTGTTGAGTCAGGAGTGTCATGCTACAAGATTTCAGTAAGCAGACAGATGTAGATAGAGATTGTTCCACAGATGACAGCTGCAAATATACAGACTGTACAATAGATAAACATTTTATGTAGCAGTTCTGCATCTGATTTCTTCCAATGATAGATGCTGCATGTTTGGCAACTACAAATAAGCTTGTCTGTACGCTTTCTCTGCAGCCACTATTATGGATTTTTTTCGCTATACAAACAGTGCTACTTTGTCAAAGGCTTTTTTTTCTTTTGGATTGGGGTGGCGTTTTTGGAATGGCCTTTAGCATTTTTGTGTTTTCCATGCGCAAACTCCAAAAAGGACAAATTACAATAGATGTACAGATCGTTAAAGTGCAAGGCTATTATTTTACATTTACTCTCATAAATGTCTACTGCATTCTTAAAGCGCAACTCTGGTCATTTTTTTAAATAAAAAAGCACCCCAGTAAGCGCTTGGAAAGGCAAAACAGGCTGCAATGCTCTTCTTTAATTCATAGCTGTAGGCAATACTTACCTTACCCTGATACAACTACCAAAACATTTCCTCTGTCCAACACCTAGCATAATTTATCCTGGAAGACTGAGGCCATCATAGATCCACCCCATATTCTAGTGAAGAGGAATTAACATATCATGTGAGTGCCATAGATTTGGGTTGACCTGTGCTATGGTGAGAGCACATTAAACTCACAGGAGGTGTTTTTTTAATATTTGGTCACAGTTTCAAGTGGTGGTGGTAATAGTAATATTATTAATTGAACGTGGGGTATCTACACTATCGTTGCTTTGTTTCCATCCAAACTGCACCGCTTCGAATGCCTTGCACTGCTGTGAGTCACTGCTGTGGAACCACGATCATCAGGTTACAGCCGGGAGGATTTGATTGTGGCGTGCATGTTTCACATGTTTTTTCTACGTTTTGGATAATTGCCGGGATGTGTCATTCCTTGGGTGAATAGTTCTACTACTGCTAATTATCCTTGGTCTTTGTTTTTGGACTAGATTTTATTTATTAATATTTGGAGGATTATGTGATTTATTTATTTTCACATGGATTAATTATTTTCAGATTGATTATCACTGATTAATTTATGATATGGGCATTATGACCTGATTAAGTTTAGTCAATATTGAAATTGTACACGTATCACTGTATTCTGATTATCATCTCGATCACGCAAATATTTATTTTAATTATTTCATTTTTATTATACATTTAAGAAAAATTTATTGGGGTTAAATTAATTGTATAGTGAGTGGTATTATTAGCGCAGTCTTCTTTGCTATTTTACTGTCATTTTTTATTTGTACTGCAGCTTCACCATATCTTTCCTTAGCGCACTTTTATTAGAGTTTTTAGCGTTTCAGGACTGTAACTGGCCCCTTCATCAGGGATGACATGACAGTGTATGCATAAGTGTGTGCTAGTGATTATAACTATACTTTGTGGATTTTGTACAACCCCATTCGTGATATCACTGCGAGCACCACGGATTCAAAAGAGTCGTATGGTGTGCGGGACTATCTCTGAGACACTGCTATCACAGTCTATTTGCTCTACATGAATAGCAATTTCAAGATTTATTTGATCATCTCCAATTGCCCTCCAAATCTCTGCAAACACAGCTCTCTTGCAAACCTAGCTCATAGTGTCCTCAGCTCCTTTGTAACTATAGGTTGAGCATAGGAGAGTACATGGAAGGGCAGAACTGTGGTTGCAGAGACAGAGCAATTGGGATAGGAGGATTGGGGTATTATTAATTCTGATGTCTCATTTCCCTTTATATACATCTTACAGAAAAGAGATCATAGAACACATTTATATACGTACCTTGGGTATAACTTTACAATTTTAAATTAATTTTAAGACCTCTAATTTCTTAATTACACATTCCTAGTTTTGCAGTTTTTTTAATCTTGGCTGTCATTGTTGACTCTCCCATGTAAAAATACAAGTCATATGCTCTTTTGTTAGTCTGCTAGCTTCAAGACATTCTGACCTGGCGCTAGATACAGATTGAGGCAGAACAAGTCTCTAGGCAAGGTAGCAACTTTGGTCCCACTGTTCACAATTACTTACAAGTGCATCATCCTTGTAAATTAACAGGCGGGTGTACAGTTTAGCCAAGTTTTTCTGTCCCATTTATTGTAGTAGCATTAAGGTTGTATTTAGGATAACTGGACTTTTATTGGTACTAGGCAACTGCCTAGGTTATCGTGTGTAATTCCTCTCTGCCTGAAATATCTATGCAGATCATGTGTGCAGAATTCACATGCTGAATACTTATTCCCAGTCAGTGATTGAGAGATTAATAAACCTTGCAACTGCCAGACTACTTTTGTTTTACAGCATGCCAGTGTTAGTAGGTGACCTATATCTCTAAGCTGTCCCAGGCCATAATTGATAGTGGGCCCACTTTGCTATGAGCACATTGGAGCCCTAAAGAGGTCTAATGTATCCAATCTAAGTACACACCAACAGATCTTTATCAGAGTATCCTGAAAAGAATGATGCCAGAGAGTATCAAGCACTGGACATCTGGAGTGTGACACTGTGATAGGCTACATTTTTAATTACATTTGTTTGCTTTTTTGGTTACCAGCTCTTGTTCCACTAACCAAACTCTCAGAGATGCAGTTCAGATCCAAGGAAAGTGCTCCTAAGCTCCTCCTTGACTCTGATGTCAAATTACACAGGTGGCGTAAACTTAGAAGGATTGCCCCTTGTTATGGCACACACTGCAGGTCTAGAGTGTTCATGGATGGAGGGGGCAATTTTTGCTGACCTGAGGGTGATTTTGTGATGTGTTTTTTATGCCACTGGTGGTAGGAATGTTAGAAGGGAGGTTAACCGGGGAGATTTGTTTTTAGGAGGTATAATTTATCTTCTGGGGGAAGCAAGTGGGAATATTTTTCCTGGGAATAAGGATTGTGCTTGGGGTGTTTTTTTTTTTGTTTGAGTGAATGAATGGGAAAAATGTTGCTGCTGTTGACAATTTTTTTTGGGACTAGTTCAAAGCAGCCTCTGTCTGCATCCTCGCTCGATACCTATGAGTCATCCTGCCTGTTTCATTAAATTCCAGGCTTGGGAGTATGGCTGACAGTTGAATATAGACAGTACATTAAAAAAATTAAAGAATATGGAGTTCCTTTATTTGTTTGTGCTTTATAGTGCATATAAAATTTCTAATTGTTTCTTGGTATTAAATACAGAAAATTAAGGGCAGAAAATAAATTGAATTTTTAAGTCTATACTAAAATCCTTTTTTCTAAGGAAGGAGAAAATGTCAGTGGTGTAATAAAATGGTCAAACCACTGCCATGCATACTCATTTTTCTGTAAGGGATGCATTGTACTATCTTAACATGTCCTACATAATTATTATGGTTTTAGTTTTGCTATCATAAAATTTTTATTGCTGCTCTTGCAGGTTTAGTTGGCAATATTCCTCTTTAATTGTTACTCTTGGCATCAAGTGCTTACTGAATAAAAAGTGGGAAGAATTTAAAATAATGAACTTGGGGTGTTACTAAAACCTCAGAACAGCATGCTTAGGTACCAAAAAGATTTTGTAAAATGGCAAATCCTTTTTTTTTTTCTCATTTTTACAACAATCGCATATGAAATGCACTGTATTGGACACTGCCGCTATGGTTGGATGCTAGAACAATACAATAGTTTTAACAGTTCAGAATACTGGGCAAGTAGCACTACGAGGACTGAAAAGATAGTGTGTGCTGAGGTCTGGGCTGTTTTCCTTTAAGACGTGTTCCTTAACGCTTGCTGTACATACACAGAGATATGTAGTTGTTATCTTCCTGACTTCACATTAAAGCTTAGCAAAACTTTGTAACCAAGAATCTTGATTGTATCCAACCAAGAGGTCGATATAAATCATCTTACCATTCTCCATAGTCACTCTTGCAAACCTCAGACTTTGTAAGCTACTGATTAAAGCAAACTCAGCAATATCATTGCTGATATAATACAGAAAGGGTGTACAAAAAACAATAATGATATAAGATTCAAAAACCTATAGCAATCTATCAGAACTGATCTGATAACTGATTGGACAAATTTAGGTGAGCAATTACCAACAACAAGCAAAAATATATAGTGGGTTACTAAAATCTATCAAGTAACTGCAAACTGCGTTAACCTCTGAAAGTCCATTACACAGCTCTATATATGAGGATAATAAGCAGGAATGATTGTTGAGTTCTAATCGCAGCACAAGCATTTTCATTCATCAATGAACTACGCAAGGATCATGGGTTATGTTATTGGCCATATGGCCATATTTGGTCAATGATGTCACCCATGATTCCAGGCTCTTTTGTTTAGAAAATAGCCAGTCAGTTTGATGGTTGTAAGGAATATACTACTGGAACTTTTTACATGGGTATTTCTGGGTCCTGAGAGGCAGAGTGTGCCAGCATCATCAAAAGGTGTGTTATAGGATAGCCAAATTGCAGACACAATCCAGATGGGGAGGCTGGTGCAGTTCAGCAATGCCCGAAAAGAAAACAGAACTATTCAGTAAGTATCCTATAAGCTTCAAATGCATAAAGGTTACATTTTTTGTGCAGTATACCTATATTGGTAATTGTTTGTTGCTTACTGCACTCTTTACACCATTTTTACTCTTTGCAATGTCTACTTATTGTTGTCCCAAATTCCAGCTTTCAGTAGTTTAAGTTCTTCTATTTCTTTGTGTATATGGTTATGTTTTCCTATGTTCTCTTAAGCAGTGTTCTAGTGTTAACCTTAAAATTGCATTCTGATGTTTTATTTGAAAATGAGGCTAATATATCATATCATATGGAAAAGAAAACTGCATATGAAAAGTATGTAACCGCATCCAGTTGTGCGAATCATTCATTTCTTGTGAGTTTTGTTTGAGATAAAGGCCATTGAAAAGTTATTTCAGCTAAAAACTTCAATCAATCATCATCTTCCTATGTGTATAAAAGCACTGATGCTATGTCTATAACTAAGCAATCTATGAGAATGACAGATTTCTTTCTTACAAGGTTTATATATCAAATAAGCTGTTATCTATCTAAGCAACAGCCTTGAACTCTCTTTACCAACAATAGGTCTTCTCTACTGCAATGACTCCCACCTACCGCCCTAGAACAAACAGGAGGCTTCTCAGTTCAGAAAATGCTTACTGACATTGGAATTTCGAGGATGACACTCATGTAGGTTTTTACTCATATTACACATTACCTAAAATTGAATTTGATAGTATTTTTAATGATTCTAGAAATACACATAAAAGCAGTCTGCTTGATATAATCTTTTCAATATGTGTAATTAACATCCCTGGCGGTATGATTTCTCTGCATTTTTTCATCTAAAAGTGGTGCAATTTTTTGCAAAGTGTAAAAATTCCATGATTGGGGAAAATTTATACTCTGACAGTCCGCAGATTGCAAATCTGCAGCCTAAATGTGGCATTGCCCAATACAGCACTGCCACAAATATCGCTGCAAGCTTTCGCCAGCGATTTTTGCGACATTGTGATCTGGCCCTAAAAGTGCACTGGGGAAAGATGTACGGAAAAGCTATAGTGATTAAAGGTTTTACACTAGAACATGATACTTTTTTTTAGGTAATGTAGTGTGTGTTTTTGACATTTCCTTTCACTTTTAAATTACCCGCCGTTTCAACTGCCTGACGAGCCACCGCTGAACATCGCACAAAAAACAAAACTAAAAGCAAATACTTGCCAGCTGGAGGCCAGTGAGCATTGCTGGGGAGACGCCGCTGGATCCAGGCTCAGGTAACTCTTTCACTGCCTCCTAAGTGGCCACCCCGAGTCTGACTCAGGATTACCGCTCTGAGCACAGAGATTTAACCCTGAGCCAGGCTCGGGAATACTGCCAAGGAGGTTAATGTAAAAAAAAA
>JAEOBE010337952.1:0-15156 GCA_022657655.1 Phrynoglossus myanhessei | reverse complement strand
TTAAATTGTACTTTTTATTTATGTTTAGAAAATATGACAAAGGAGCCAAAAAAACTGCCAAAGAAAATGAATAGCCAACTCTGTACCTAAATGATATACATGTTGATTATGTGCATGGTACAATTTATAGATGAGAATTGCAGGCTAGTAACAGAAAGCTACTACTAACTGTTTTTTTGCTATATTATCCTTCTAACTAGCACCATTATCACCTGTGCGTCCACAATCATTTTCATTAAAAGAAATCGTTTCACATACTTCTTGTTTACGGTGATCCAGCACATCATACGTCTTTGATTTGGTGTTGCTAACAATTGTTTGGTAGCGAATATTGATTTTTTCAATTCCTTCAATTCTAATATTCTGAAGATCGGACAGACTCTCCAAAACATTGCTCATGTCTGATATCTTTTCAAGTCTCTTACAAAAAGTGTCCAGTTTCCCAAATATATAATTCTCACTGAGAATACAAGAGCGTTGAAAGAAAAGGAGAAAATTTATAGGCACATTAAAATGTAATTTTATGCAATTAGAAATTTAATAGCATTTTCAGTCTTGAAATTGGATTATTGAAATCCCATTTATTTAAAACCTTTTTCTTTTGTGAATATATAAATCATTTTTAAATTTCATTTAATAGGTGTTAAAATTTCTTCCTTTTTGAAGACTATGGGCAAAAAAGAACACCAAGACTAAAGTAACAATTATGCTACTTTTGCAAACTAATAAATGTGAGTGTCAGTAATGCATAAAAAAATGGTCAGCTCATAAATTGTTGTTCTAAAGGCATTAAAAGATCAAACCAATTCTTGGGATTTATGAACTTATGTTTATAATTGAATTAAAATTTCAAATTGACCGCTTCAAATTGTATATCAAATTGTAGTGAGTATATGAATTTGCTTGATGAAGAACACTGGGAATTTAACAAATTTACTCTTGCAGTAGGGCACAAATAACGTAGATTTAATTACCTGATCCTCAGTTCCCCCAGAGGTCAACGCTTACCTATCTTCCCTTCTGCAGTGGCTTTGGAATGTTTATTGTCATACTCACATTTAATGCAAGCCAATTGGCCTGCAGTTCCCTGAGACTTTCCCTGTTCTTGATAATGCAAAACTGTCCCATTGCAGGACAATAAATAAGAAGGTTAGGTCCAAATTTACTAGAGACAAACAGCACAGGCTGGGACATTAAAGTAAGAATTAAGATACTGCAATGAATAAAGCTGTGTTGTAAATGCTAAACAGCAGGACAGTTTTAATCAGGGACAGTAAACCTAACAGGTATACACTGAACTTTCATTTTATCTATGGGGATCCCCCAAAACACAAACCCATTTTATTTATAGAGAAGGCTTAAAGGAAAAAAAAAATTGTTATGGACAGGAGAGCAACATAAAGTGACCACTGATTAAATCAATCACACAATAAAATGAAAGAA
This sequence comes from Phrynoglossus myanhessei, assembly GCA_022657655.1. Classification (NCBI taxonomy): domain Eukaryota; kingdom Metazoa; phylum Chordata; class Amphibia; order Anura; family Dicroglossidae; genus Phrynoglossus; species Phrynoglossus myanhessei. The sequence goes on along the minus strand of JAEOBE010337952.1, from coordinate 13,713 downwards.
TGATTGTCTAAATGACTATGGAAAGGAGAATGTGTTGGAACATAATCTCATCATTCTTGGCTAATTAAGCCACCTCCTAAACAAATATAAAGAAATCCTCCACATAGGTGGGTAGAAAAATGGAGGCTTTTGTGGCAAGGCCAAATACAGATGGATGTTTTATAATTCACACGCATTGTAAAGGGTAACAGTAAACAATATTTTATTAAAGATACTGATCTAAAAAGATTAAAAAATACAAATAAAAACAAAAGAGAGATGTTATACAGCTGTAATTTACATATGATGGTTACGTATCCTCTACGTGTTACACTCATCAGAGCTTGTTCAGGAGGAATTACAGTAAATGATTTCTATTAAAAAAATACAATAAAAGGTAAGTAACATATTCACAATTAGTGACAAAAATAATTATACCAATATAAACCAGTGTTACTCAAAATAACCAGTATATGGTAGCACATATGACATTGAGCATTGTACACCTCAGAAAGTTATCAGAAAGTCAGGATTGGCTGCTTAGCTGCACTGGAGAGATGAAATAACTTTCTATTGTGTACATTGTTCAATGTTATATGTGCTATCATATTCTGGTGAGCAACACCGGTTTATACTGGGATGATTATTTATTTCACTAAATGTAAATATGTTACTTACTTTGTATTGTATTTTTTATAGAAACCACTTAAGTGGAAACTCTCCTGAAGAAGCTCTGATGAGCGTAATACATGGAGGATATGTAGCCAGTGGTATGTAAATGCAAACAGTATGACATCTCTCTTATATTTGTATTTGTATTTCATCTTTTTGGATCAGCATCTTTAATAGAATATTGTATTGAATTATAAAACATCTATCTGTATTTGGCCTTGCCACAAAAGCCTCCATTTTTCTCCCCACTTATGTGGTGTATTTCTTGATGATTGCTTAAATAGCTAGCAAATCAGAATTAAAGTACAGCTTATTAACTTTCCCTAATCTCTCCCATAAGTTGTCTGCTTTCCATACAGTAGCTTCCCACCACCATTATATTAAGGGGGAATGCTTATAAAAAATCCCCTCATTTGCTCTTTAAACCAGTTGAGCATAAGTTCATTAAAATTTACAAAAGGGTCTCACATAAAGAGGAATAGACAGATAAGCACACAGACATTGTAGACTTACCTGAACTCAAACTGCCTTTCATTTGGGGTTTCTTTAAGTTTTTCTTTAACCTTATGAAAAGAAGCCTGATATTGCTCATTCAAGAAGACACATTCTTGGATTCTCTTCAAAAGCTCCTCCCTGTGAAAGCAATGAAAATGCTTTCTAATGTGTTTACATAGACATGATTATCACTGAAAACGACCTCCCTGAAAATATAATGGGGTCATCTCCTTCTTTTGTCTATTTTTCATCCGCACATACCTATACGTTTAACTTTTTCTTGCCTTTTCTAACTAGTATTTAAAATACATTACCACCTAAATACCTCTTTCTAAGACTAGTGTTTTTGGGTTATCAAGATGCAAAAAGTAAGTTTGACTAGGCTTTCAAGGAGGTCAGAATTTAGTAGGCTCCTTGCATAAAAAACATAAATCAGTGTTAGCAGTTTGAAGTAGGTGTCTACTGAGTGATGCAAAAGGAGAATATGTGTGTTTTTTTGGGTTTTTTAATCGTAAATGTCAAAAGATATATAGCTAAAAAAAATAAATTGATATGTATTGTCCCTCACTAATCTAAAGGTGACAACGCACATTTGCAAACGGATATAAAGAAATGAAATGTTGAAAAAACACAAATAGATTACCGGTATGTTATAGAAACATTGATGACAGATGTCCACCAGCAATTAAAGAATTCAGAGATACTCAACTTTTACATACAATGATCAATATTCTATGATCAATAAAATCCTAGCACAGTGTAAAGTGCATGACATTACTTAAATAATATATACATATATTATGATATTCATTTCATGTTATGAACTAAGCAAATCTTTTATATACCAGTTTAGTATAAAATGTACAGGACATCAGTCCATAGACTAAGGCTTGGTATACTCATATCAATTTATTTTGTTCAGCCAGCAAAGAAACTGAATGGGTTCCCATACAGACGCTTCGAGCATCCATGTGGGAATCCCCCGCTGTTTACATTGTAGTTTGACAGTGGCTGGTGGCCACTTATCAAAATACCGGCGAGGATCACGCAAGCTATTGGCAGTGTGGTCTTGTCAAAAAAAGTTTTAAACAGGCTCCTTCATTCAGTAAATCGAAGGAAGCCGGCCACAAAACATCTGATGTTGCTACACACACATAGAATATCAAACAAATCATCAAAATTCTATCGATATCTATGCATATATCTAGCCTATGGCTCACCACGTACATTACAATCTGATTCTACAATCTCCTTTAGGTCTGCACAAGTATGCAATGCAAGAGAATGTCTGACTGGATACATTAGCACTCACTGAGGGACATTCAGATGCATCTAAATTCCTATTTCCAATGCATCTAAATGGGTCCAAATCCAAATTTTCACCTCTGAAATTTGTGAATTTTCATTAATTTCAAATGTGGACAATATTAACAAATTAATGAACAAAAATTTGTTATAAATATCATTGGAAAGTGTCATTAAAAGTGATTTTTTTTGTTGCAGCAAAATTGACATTAACTGTTTCTTTTTTGTTCAATGAAGTTTTTAAAATGAAAAATATTGTGCGGCCCTCCCCCCTTCATACCAAGTCCTTTAGGTCTGAAAGGAATTTTAAGTGAAACCTCAATGCTAAAAAACAAAAAAGAAAAAAAAAAAACACGAAGCCCCACCACAATTCATACCAGACCCTTGATATGAGCAGTAGCCTGAAACAGCAGAAAAGGAAAAGGGACGAGCGAGTGCACCCCTTTTTTCCCTGCAGCATACTCATTTGAATTCCCTTAACAAATACATCTTTAGAAATTTAGTGATGACAATCTACATATACTTCTAAATAGTTGCAGACTTGTTATTCTTTGCATAAATTATTTTTGGTTTTCTCTCCATTCTTCACACAGTGGCCATTTTCACTAAGGGCAGATTAACATATCAATTTACTTCCTACAACACTAGAACATGTGACCATGCACAGACTCTAATGGGAAGACAGTGCTCTTCCCTGAGATCTAGTGACATTACAGATGAGATTTCCCTGCAATGCTTTGGCAGTGACCAGTAGGTCATTGATCTAAAAATGTATGTAAATGTCAAAGCTTTAATGTTTTACACCTACAGTATAACCTATGTTATTATTGCTTAGCATACAGAGAGGGATACAGAGTTGGATTTTGTTTTTTAGGTTTAAAAGGTCCACTTTAAGTTTAAAACACAGCAGAGTTTTTTTACTGATCCCTCTGAGCCCAATTCCTGTTCATTATCTACACAGGGCATACTCCCATATACACCTTAGGAGAATCCACTATGGATAAAAATGATTGGCCCTTGTCTATTCTTGGGGATAAATTGTTGGATGCATTCTAAAGAAAAAAAAAATGTAAGATCATCTCACAGTCATGCTCCAGGGTTTCAAGGGGACAGGAAGTAAGGGAAATCTTGCCAGCAGGGATTGCACAAAGATAAAGATTGTGCTGTAAATCTTTACCATTCTGTGTAAAGTGCAATAGGGATTATTTAAGATGCAATATTACATAATGTATCATTTTGCATACATTCATTAGAGCTGTAAAAGAAATTATAACAATAGGTGTTAATTTTCTGCATAGGATATACCTCTCAAGATCCCAGATTTTCATAACTCCTTGGTTGAGGTAACTTTTGCATGTGCTCACAATTTGATTGGTGACTTTGAGGAAAAGGGAGGTCATATGCTCTGAAGTATTGTAATACTGTGATGTACTATAGATCATACGAATGTTATTCATCAGGCTTGGTATATGTTCTACCATTGTAGCCTAGAAAGTGAAAACATACAATCAGTTAACCTTCACAAATTTATGTTGCTACTTGTAAAATAATTATTATAATCATCATCCTATAATTGTTAATGAAGGCAGAAACTCTACACCACCATAATGTGCTAGAAAAAGACCACAATCATCACATGCTGCCAACATATTAGATATGTTTCACAACATATGAAGCACATGGTCGCTGTACACAGACCAATGTAGTCCAAGCCAACCAACATGATCTTTAGAAAGGTACTACATATTTGCACTACACCATCCACAGTATATTTTAGAGATGAAAATGCACATTACAGTGTCACAGTTTGGAACTCATCAGCCACTGCACATTTATTATAGAATGCTGGGTTTCATTCTGAACCATCCCCAGCTGGTTTCACTGCAAGTAGAAAAGTATTTTCCAGGTTTGGGGGATATATGAAAGAGAATCTGTGACCAAGTAAGAAGTGACAACACAAAACAACTCTACCCATCTCCAGCTACAAACACTCCTTAACTGCACATTTACTAAATGCCGCCAGGTCATGTATTCCTCTGTTGTGAAATCAGAGAGAACCCCCCCACCCACCCCCACCGCTATTCTATGACTTCCGTATGCGAATATTAATGTAACCTACCAGATGGACAACCTGACAGTTACACTGCGCAATACAGAGAAACATACCCCTTCATACACCCCTTCTCCTTAACTTTCTCTTCCCTCTCTCTTCCTCTCTTTCCCTTTATTAGTTACCGTAGTACTCTTCCTATTCTGCTAAGTTTTTCTTCTTTGGCCTATTTCAAGGGTGCCTGATTTCACTCTTCCACTTCTTCACCCCTCAGGAATAAGTGTGAGTATTTTTTTTTTTCGGGGGGTAGTAAAGTTTTTTTATCATTTCTATTTGAAATTCTGGGTAAGAGATAGCATGAATCCATTCCTTTCCGACAATGTTCTCAACATAACTCAAAAAAACTACAATGTAGTGCTAAAACGTAACTTTTGGCAATTATGGATAATGAGTCCAAGTATTCAGACACTAATTTTGAAAGACCACAACTCTATTCAACTTCTTGCCATCGTGTAAGAGTTCTGTATCACACAAATTATTTATAAAGTAAAACAATTTTTGCGCAGTTTTAATCTGCCCTGAAATATTGGGATCTTTCTGATTCCCTTTTACTGGAAAATCCCTTTTGGGGAATTCTGAAGGAGCAGAATGCCAACCCCTCTACTCTCCTCCAAAATCCTAGATCACATAATGAACGTCAGCTGGTTTCAGCTGAAGGTAAAGTTCATGCAGAGTTTGCTGTATGAAAAAAAATCATTATACATGCAAATGCCATGTGATTTTTTTTACCTTGGTAAAAAAAAAGGGCCAACAGGTTCCATCACAGTGCCCTTTTAAAGGGAAGTGGGATTTTCTCTATCAACGTCTTCAACTATATTAACACTAAGACTGAACCACTGGCCTTACTTACAGGTGAGGCTTTCCCAAGAGGACCAAAGAACCTGTCCAGAGTGTACAAATATTTGACATTGTCTTTCGCTTCATTGGCTGCATTTGTAACATTACAGTCCTGTTAAAGACATTCAAAAAGAAAATATAAATATTCTAACAATATTGTTACTGTCGAACAAACAACACGGTATTGCAATTATTGTTTTCTGCTGAGGCTATACTATAAAATTGGACAAATAATATAGATACAAAGTGGTAATAAAACTGTCTGGTAGTACAACATTGTGGTAAACTCGTCTTTCTGTTGCAATAAATTGGATGCAGTTATGCAGTATAGCCTAAGGACATGAATTAATTTTCCAGCAAGATATTTCAACTATGTCACTGGCTATTGCAATTTTATTGACTGCCAGTGATTCAAGGGTAATAAACCTTGAGGGAAGCATCTATTGAAAACAGTGTAGGAGTGAATATCTGTCACATCCCAATTCTATGATTTTAGGGTGCCAAGCAGTAAACATTTTAAAACATTTATTATTCAAAAATTCTGGTTAAACAGACCAATTATAGTTAATATGCACTTGCAAGAAGAGAGGAAGAATGCATTTGCAACTATCTGGTGTCAATTATTCTACAAAGTGGGCTTCTTATGACATTTGTATTATTTATTGAATGAGCTTAAAAATGTTAAGGGAAACATTTATTGAAAGCAGTGGTATATAGAAGTGAAGTTTTGACACAACAGTTTCTATGATTTCAGGGTTCCAAGCAGTATACATTTTGAAAAATTAAAATCTTCAAACACGCTCAGTTAATATGCACTTAAGAGAAAAGTTATAATGTGTATTTGTAACATTCTGATCTCAACTATTCTACAAAAATGGCTCTGGTTTTCACATTTACTTTATACTGTACATTCGGTCATCTGTATTCTGCTCCCCCTCCTACCCCATTTAACTGGATGGCCTTAATATCACAATTACAAGGTCAGAAATCACAGCCCCACAAGGGTGGGTGTTAATAAACATAAAGAGGCAGGATGTCCACTTGGTCCACCAAAAGCCACAGGCCAAACTTTAGCAGTTTATTTCTAGGTACCGTATACAGAACTAGAGTGCATGAACAGTAAAAAAGTACATTATTCTGGCAACCAAAATCATCAAAAGTTGCAATTAAAGTAACAGAGAGGACCAAGTTGTGTTGCACTGGTAAAGAGAGTGCAAGACTGGACTCTTAATACACAGGGAGTGTGTTACTAACGTTCAGCAACACAATATGTGAAAGGGTTCTATGCAACCCCTGGAAGTCAAGATAACTTAGGGCAAGCTCTGTGTTGGCTATGCAGGAATCTAGCAAAGCTAGTTCTCAACCTTATATAAGTTTACAAACATTTGGATTTCTTTACATTTAAACCCATATTTTTGGAAGTTTAAAAATTATTAAAATGTGGCTAAATGCACGTTGGTATTGCAGGTCAAGTTAAAAGAATGGCATAACATAGAGCCTTTTTATTTGTTATTGTCCACAATGTCTTCCACGGGTCTACATGTTAACACTGAAAATCAGTACATACCAGTTCCTTCCACTGCTTTAGCGTTCTGGATTTTGCTGCTTGCAGGATACTTAAAACCTTTTTCACTTTAGGGCTTTTAATTTCATCTAAAAGACTGGGAATTAAAAAATTTCAATTAAACACAAAAGCAGTGTTGACCATTTATATATAACATTCTGTATCTTTAGCCTATGCTGTATAATTGTAAGTAAATGTGACTGGCTGCATTCCTTCTGTGACCATTTAAGGTAACATCTTCATGGGTACCATTATTTGCCATTACTGTTTTCTACCACTAGACCTTCCTAATTTACATTTCAGGATTTTGCCCTGTCTACTTGGAATGAGAGTTAACAAATAGCAAGAAGGTTACAAATCTGCAGGTTTTTCCTTGTAACAATGTTTGCCAAGCCCTAAACCACGGAAGACTTTAGTACCATGTCTTTTACTTACTACAGCTAACATACTGTATTTTTAAAAATAGCAGCAAGAGCATAGATAGCTCTTTAATAAATCTGTAAATATGGTGATACCAGCAGCCGTGCACAGTTTATATTTATATAGTATATTTTCTTAAATGGCAAATAACTTTTCTTTTGCTTTTATGAGGAAGAAATGAGGAAAAATGCCTTCAGCTAGCAAGCCGAGTCGATGGAACTGAGCTAGAAAAATCACATAGAAACATGTAGGCCTATCTTTAGGTGATCTCTCACTGAATATAAGCAGCTATGGGGGTACAGGAAAAAGAGTATCTCAGTTCCACATCTTAAGAAGTGCTCTGCAATTCTTTACTAGGCATTTACATGAAACAGATTTTTCAGCATACAGCCTAGCCACAATCAATCCTACTAGATATTCCCTAAAAGTTAGCAAATCTGCATGCTTTGGAGTCTAAGTTTTAACTCTAAAACATAGTTGGGATTGCATATGTTGTTAGGAACAGCAGTATTAAAACCTGTTAAAAGAAGACATGCGTGACTTCCAGTGTTCCAGCTCAGCAGAAGGGCCAATGTCATCTGCTTCTTTTCTCATTTGTTCACTTTCTGCAAGAACCTGCTCAATCTGCTTCATCCACACTGCCAGCATGCCCTCTAGCTTCTCAATCACTTCACTGTTACCTCCTGGAAAAAATATGGTTTGCAGCTTAGTTTTAGTTTCTGGCATTTGATAAATAGAGGATGATAGTAATTATTAGCCTGAGTTTGTGTATGAGCTGTATATGCCAAGGAATAACAATGTATTTTATTTCCACTAGGAGCTTTAGTCATTAAAATACCTACAGAGGAAAACCAAAAGGTGCCGCCAGCAAATCATATTACCGCTGTGGAATTTAACGCTTTCTCTCACGTAAAATATGGATTCACTGATGTGATTTCATGAATGACTAACTTTCAAAAACTCAGATATAGCTAATGTCCTATACAACCACACATAAGCTTGTGTTAGGTCATCACAATGGTGGTGGAAAAGTTGCAATCAAAGCAGCTCTAGGGAATTCAAAGTGATTCAAGGGAAATGTATACGGTACCACTTTCATATTTTATTCTATCATCCTTTGCAAGGCAAACATTTGCTCATACTTTGATACTGCAAAACAACAGTCATATGAATGCTGCTACAGAAGAAGACAAACAATGAAACATACAGCCTAAAACATATATTTCTCATTGTTACACCAATAAATACACACCTAGGAGAAAGGCGTCACAAACCTGCAGCAATGAAGTCTGAAGGGTTTTGCAAGCTATCAAGGAAATTGCCACTGTCCACTTTCTTTAGCTCAATTTTTCCATCCAGATTGTTTTTTGCAGAGGACAATGTGGCAACAAACTTGTCCAGAGAGTCCAAGAACTCCTGTATCTGTGAATTTTGTAGACCATCTTTGACAGCTCCCCAGTTCTGAGTAAATAAAACACATAAGAAGAGTAACTTAAAGTTGAACTTTAGGTTGACATTAATGCAACTCATCAAACATATCAAAACAAAAAGCATAGTTGTTAAGGTTGAATAAAGATTTCTGTGTTGGGTGTCTAGGAGTCACTAGAAATGCCCATTCCGCAGTATACCGTGTTTCCCTGAGTAAGATATCTAGATGTTTTTTGAATATGTCTATGCTCTCAGCTGATACCACCATCTGGGGAATTCCAAAACTTTACTGGTTTAACAGTAAAGAATCTCCTATGCAGTTTGAGGTTAAACCTCTTTTCTTCCAGTCTCAGGTGGTGTCCTCTTGTCTTTTTTGGAGAACCTCAGAGTAAACAGTTTAATATTAATTCCACCATCTCCAGTCAGCAATTGAGATCATATTCCCTCTTAAATGCCTTCTCTCCAGTGTAAATAAGTTCAATTTCTTTAATCTTTTCTCATAACTTAGGTTCCCCACCCATCTTATTAATGTTGTCACCCTCCTCTGCTCTCACTCAAGTTCATAGACATCTTTCCTGTAGATTGGTGCCCAAAACTGACCTACATATGCAAGATGAGTCATGACCAATGTTCTGTAAAGTAGAGGAATAATGGATTGATCTCTATAGTAAATACCCTTTTATATGCATGATAATAGTCTGCTTGATCTGCTGGCTGCAGCTTGGCACTGCATATTATTGTACAGTCTGCACTCTGCCAGGACCCCGAAATCTTTTTCCATCTGCGACTGCTCAAGATGACCTCCTCCCAAGAAGTAGCTTGCATGCATATTTTTGGTACCTAAATGCATAACTTTATTTTCTTCAATAATGAACCTCATCTGCCATTTAGCTGTCCACCCCTCTATTTTATTAAGGTCGTCCTGTAACATTTTTATGTCTCGTAATGCCTATGAAATATAGTGGCTTTGGGCCCTTGAGTTTTTGGGGAATTTTTCAGTTAAGTGAGCATTGCTGCTCATATACCAAAAGCACACTGAGCTGTATCTATTACCACTCCCTAGGCTGGGGAAACTTAGAGACACAACACATGTGTATAAACAAAATGTATTGCGCAGTTAGAAATGATATGGATGTAAGCTGATTGCCATAAGATTATGGATGAAGTAGAGATAAAACTTATTGCGCAGTTAGAAATAATCTGGAAGTCTAGGGAAAAAACAGAAGAAAGAAGGTAGACAACAGGTATTTATTAGGACACCTAGATGGCATTACATTTCTCAAGGGGTGATCTGCACACCATCCGACTTATGACCGCTTAGAAATGTGTGGTGCTCAGAATGACAGCATGAATGGTCACATGCAAACTTCTCACAGTGAATATGAATGTCACCAGCACACACCAGATTGCAGAAAAACTCTTCTCCTTTATTCAGAAAGTAGTCATAAAGTCCAACGTTTCGGGACCGAGTTTGGTCCCTTCATCAGGGATGACATACAGCATATAAAAAAGTGTAACCCACAACCCACATATATATACCAAAAGGTCAGTGATCTCCCACCCCTTGACCCAATGACATCATACCAATGCATGCAGAAATAATTTCAATCAAAGTAGAAATCCAGCCCCTGCTGGATAACGGACCTCATAGTACACGCCAGGACTCTTGCCCTCCCTCAGTATGGAGCATCCTGATCTCTCTTGGCACTGACCAATCGGATTGGGGGGGTGTGACCACGCATGAAGACGCTCCTCACCTGTTAATTTGCGCGGGCCGTGCCGCTTGAATCCGGTGGCCTGCCTCCTCCTCTGCTGCAGCATCCAGGATGAATTATTCTGACATTCTAAGCATATTGAATAATGTTTTTGAATTGTAATGATGGTTCATATATTTTCTTCTACTTTGATTGACATTAGTTTCTGAATAAAGGAGAAGAGCTTTTCTGCAATCCGGTGTGTGCTGGTGACATTCCTAATCACTAGATGGCATCACAGAGATAGGGAACTGGGTGTGACTCTGCCTATTCATATCTCCTCAGTGTGCCTGGTTATGAGAGCACTTTAGTGCGGGTAGGCACCACCCATTCTGAAGTAAACCAAAAATGCTGGACAGGGTATATTAGGGGAACTCTGGAGACAGTATGGTGAAACCCCTCCGTGGTTGAGGAGACGCCCTAATGTTTGGACTTTGTTGAGACCGCTGGGGTCATTGGTTGGATTGTTCGCCAGGCTTCCACGATTCCCTGTGTACTGAGATGAGGCGTTTTCCTTCCTTATTTCCTGCAGCCCCAATAATGTAATTTTGTGTCCTATGCTAAAACACTGTCATGTGTGTGATTCATGCTGTAACACTAGCGTTATTAATGATGTGCGTTATTCTGCACATTATAATGACCATAAGAAATATCCTGAAATGTTTGATGCTACAATAAAAGAGAAAATATTGACAGTACAAGAAAAAATAGTGGGATTCTATTATTTTTTGGGGTGCTGAGTGAATGCTGCATAGTGTGCCAGGGTAGTGTTTATTCAGTAGTCTCTCATAGTTTAGAATATATTATTATGTGAGTTCTGGAGTGTATGTGTGCTATGACTGTTGTGATTTGAGAAGGTATTGCTAAGCACCACACTGGTGATTAGTTTATTACCCTGCATGTTCTGGCATCATTGGCAAACACTGAGAATGAACTGTTTATAGAAACTTCATTAATAAACAGGCTAAACAATCTTGGCCCTAAGACAGACCCCTGAGGCACACCACTCTCAACCTTTAACCGTTTGGAAAAGTAGCCATTTATTGATACTCTCTGCTCCTGCAACCAGTTCTCGATCCATGTACATACCATTTCATAAATGCTCATAGGCCGTAGTTTGTAAGCGTTTAGGCAGTACTGCAAATGCTTCACCAAAATCCAGGCCAGGAAGACTATGTCCACTGGCCTTCCTCCATTCAGATTGCCACCTACTTCCTTATATAACATTAGTAGGTTGGTCTGGCAAGGAGAGTCTTTCATAAATCCATGCTTGTTTTTCTTATGATACCATTTCCTCCAGCAAATTCCTGGATATAGTCCTTAATACTGCCTCATATATGCACATTATTGATGTCAGGCTGACTGGTCTATAGTTCCCTGGTAGACATCTCAACCTTTTTTCAATTCCACAGTCAATTCATTTTTTAAATGCAAGCAGTGTAAGAACCAGAATTTAACCTGGCATCACCCTCTTTCAGTTCAGTGAATAGGATAGCTTAGTGGAAGAAAAAAGAAGCAGTATGATGGAGGATAAAGGTCAAAATGGCTTGTTATAGTGTCAATACTAAGAAATTGCTGATCAGAGAAGATTTTACTAACAGATTTTATATTTTTATAATTCTGCATTCTCTGCTATGATTGAGCAATGCTTGAGTAACTTTGATGAAACAATAAAAAGAACTTGTGACTGCTAAATTGCCAAATTCCTCTTTATATCAAACCACAGGAAACCAGCATGGACAAGCTACCTAGAAGTATCCTGCCATATCAGTGATATTAAGTCGCAAGATGTTTTACTCATCTAATCTTAAATTAGATATTATGCAATATCATAATACAATTAATTCTATGCATTCTACATTGTAGATGTGCTTTTGATTGGTCAGTCAAATCCTAGTCTGACCTAGATTTCACACGTCACATTGTGTCATTTTTGGTATATGATGTTAATAAATCTAAAAATACAATCAGATCACTTTGTACATGCACCTGTTGCGTATGTGTGTGTTGATCCCGATGCTGCAGTATTGCATAATACCCTGAATTAGGCCTCAGTGACTAATGGGGAGCAGATCTTTACCTTTTCTAGAAAGAAATTCTCAAGCAATGTACATGTAGCCAAGTTGATAGAGGAGCTGATCACTGTGCTGCTTCTCCTTTCACTGTCCCATCACAGGTTGGAGGGAAAGGTCCATAAAGGCCAGGTCTCAGAGGAAGTGAATTTAATTATTTTGGCTGTCATTGAACCCTGGAGATGTTGCTGCAGAAAATACATTCTGCAAGAATTTCTTATATTTCTTGGTGCCATCTAGTGAAAGTAACACCAATGCATATGGTGCTTTAGACTGCTTGGAAGCATCAGCCCTTAATGTCTAAATGTTAATATGTTACACGGCTCCTTCCTCTACTCTAACATATACATGCAACTATACTATCGTTATGACAGTAAGACCTCACCTTGAAGGTGACAGCGTACAAACATACCTCTTGACATTTAAGAGCTGGCACCAAAACCTGAGCCAATAAAATCTCAAGTCCTTGGAGAATGTTCCCATTTGTACATTCAAACATGCTGAAATTGACTTCCTGTAAGAGATAAAGTTATGCAATCATAGGTATATAATACATTTTGCATTGCATGAATTCTGCCTTTTGTTGGTGTGTCCCTAATATCTTACTAATATCAATGCAAAATATTTGTAGAAGATCAGGGATGGTGTAACAGCAGTTATCTTACAGCATGAGTAGAACTACACTTATAATGTCAAATATTTTTAGAATGAATTACTGAATAGTAAAGATCATTTAGCAAAGGGATATACATAAACACAAATCATGATAAGGGCTCACCTGAACAACATTGGCTGTAGTAATTGCTTTTTCTGTTGTACGCAAAAAGAAAAGGCATGTCCCTGTAAGTCCCTGAAAGAAAAAATATATCAGTGAAAAACCCATGAAAACATTAAATTAGCCAAAACTTTTTTTCCAGCTATAGACATAGTGGAGAAGGAAATTTTTTGTTTGCTCTTTGTACTTGTTTGTAAAATAACAGCTACAATATTAAAACATTCAGATCAGACAGGTCCTTCTATATTATCATAGACCTTTGACTCACATTGGATTCAATAATTATTTGTTTTGTTTCATTG
>JAEOBE010336465.1:0-10560 GCA_022657655.1 Phrynoglossus myanhessei | reverse complement strand
TCTAAAAAAAAATGAAAAAAAAAAAAAAATAATAGTATGTGAAAAATTACTCACGACAGTATAGCAAATGTGACCAGTGTAATTGCCAGGCAGAAAATGGACAGGGAGCAGCCAATGTAACTGATGGAGGACAACGCCACCTTGTGGGATTTGGAGAGCTGTGCATGAGAGAAAGAACACGAGAGAAAAACGTTTAACATAATTAATTCCAGTTTATGCTTTTTGGCATTCTGACAAGTTTATTAATTTAACCTTAGCGCTCAACTAGCACTAATTATGTTTCCATGCATACATTGTTATAGATATGCCATCACACCGCATGTTGCATTGCATCTCTGGATAATTCATGTTTTTAAACAGAACTGATGAGGATGAACAAAACAGCCTCAAGTCATGCAGTATTTTCTTTTTCATGACAAACATTGTTCTGTGCGCCTGCGGCCACAGTGCGTCCTTTACTAGGCTACTGCGTTGCAGCCTTTCAATGTCATGAACTGGAAGCTGTGTGTCCTCTGAGCTCTTTCTATCAAGTGACAAAATGCAGATCCATATGAAGTGGCAAAAATCATATGCATGCTCTAAATTTTATGATTATTTCCCCAAATCTGTTATACTTAACGATAGTTTAATGGAGAAGCTGTCGGTATTGGGTTTTATTTGCATGCAATGGAGTTGAGGAGCTAATGCAGTCCAGTGCAGTGCAAATTACATTTTTATTAGAGTCAAAACCTGTCCAACTCCCACAACATCATGCTTACTGACTGCACAAGGACTTCAGATATAAAAAATGTTTTGTTAGGTTGTGAGTTTGCGTCTCAAACTAAAAGGCTCCGTTCACACCAGAGCGCTTTGTAGCACAACACGTCATGCTACAAAACCCCTCAATATGCGAAAAACAACTATGCTGAATGGGGCAATACACCAGGGTGTATTTCAGCATAACAAAGGTACTAGCAAATGCCAAATGGCTACTACGCTCCTGCAGAAGCATTCAGCGTTTTACATGGCTTTTTACAGCTAAGGCTGGGGGGGGCCTCCTATGCAAGTACTCACTCCTCGGACCACAACTTGCATAGTGACATGCCAACAAGTCGCCGGCGTGAGCTGCCCAGGGAATGCACTTCAACACATGCTACTGTAGCGTGTATTGCAGTGTGTATGGGGCCTAACTGTGTATTTTATTGATCTCTAAGGTCTTGCTATGGAGGCTTCTTCTCACTCCTTGTTTTGGTGACAATGCTCTCCAGTCCTGAGACTGGGTTTATGCAGCATATGTGCAGCAATCGCATGTACTGCACAGTGATCTCCACCGTTGGTAAGAGCTTCACCCTTATGTGCGTGAAAGTTCCTATCAAGATCATTGCTTATTCTGTTAAAGTCCCACTCCAGTCTGCTGCCCACCTCACCCCACCACTCCCTCTAACTAATGACTGCCTTTAAATATTAAAAGAATCCTTTCTAAATTCCCTTTTTCCTCACCTAAATCCATGGTCATGTGATGTTGAAGTCCTTAGCCTTCTCTCTCTTTTTTTTGTAAGGAAGGTGGGGTCCTTCTTTGGGCTACCATGTTAAAGGTTGCATAATGTGGACATGTCCTATTGTCTGTCCAGCACACAAAGGCCTTTCAGGGATCGGGGTTCATAAGTGGAATTCCAATGGTGATGTCAACAAAAGGGGACCACCCAGTGCAGGCACATGTGCAGCGCTGGATTACTGTTACCCCTCACCTTGAAAATGGTGGACTTAGGAAAATGAAACTCTTTTTCAACATGTATTTTAAAAAGAAGTCACAGGAATGAAGGTGAGGAAGGTAAGAGAGGGGTTGAAGGGGCATAAGGTTTTGCCTAAAGATATGCTTTAGGCTGCATGCACACATTGATATTGTAAAAGTTCTTGGTCTTTTTGGGGGCAGTTACATTATATAGGCAAACAGGCACATACTTGCATTTCTTTCATATTTGTGTGGTTTTTACAAAAAAAAGCTCATAGAACACGTGTAAAGAAAACATGAAAAAAGTGTAGCCACGCAGGGACAAATAGAGTGTTTATTTACAGACTTACCAGGTAAAAATAAAGAGAAAAGGGCTCAAAAAGGAAACATATTACATTTTTGTTTTTGGGTTTGTATATGCTTTAATAACTTATTACTACGGCTTTTGTTTTTTATTGTCTTTGTTTTTATTAATGGTTGCTGTTTATAATGGAGTAATGGACTTTATTATATTACTGCAAATTTCCTTTTTAGGTAAAAGACAAATTAATCAAAGGCCAAACTCCAACTAACAAAGTAGTTACATCAACAACAGTTTTCTGTCATTTTGAAAAAAAAAATGTCTAAGCTATATATGAATACAACATGGCCATTGTAAGCACCCCCATCAGTGTAGTATTATTTTTTCACAACCCTGTAGCTGCCTCTTTTACTGGACAGCTTGGCCTGTTACAGGAGGTGGAACAATAATGGATCTACTGGCAGGATATGTTTGATGTAGAAATGATGGGATACCAGGGTGACATCACTGCGGAGTGCCAAGTGCTCAGTTTTTGACAGTTTTCTTGCGCTTCCAGACAGTTAAAATGTAATTATGGGCGAAATGAAAATATGATGCAGTCTGTCACTAGCATTAACACAGCAGTTTTTGTTTTTCTGTTTCCCACAGTTTTATTTAACTACAATAGAAAAGATACACGGTTTAGTCTCTAGGCTGTTAAATTGGATTTGAACCACAATTCTTACTTATAAACAGGAAACTTCTTTTTATTGCAAAAAATGATTCATTTTATTATATATTAGAAAAAATACAGTATAAGTGGGATGCTCAGACACCGTATCCCCAAGGACATTTCTCGAACTTGAAGGTACAAGATTGAGATTTTAAAGGTGTCACAGATGTAGGGAAAAGCATTAATGTATAAAACCCAAATATATTTATTAAAGTAATTTAAATTATTTCACATATCACAAAACTATACAAAGCTCAGACCATCTATTATATATAAATCAAGTACTGATGCATATTGCACTTAACCTACGATTATTTCCTTGTTAATGTGTGAACAATGACATAGTCTCCCATAAGTACACAATGATAGCACAGTGCAATGTTATATAAGTTCAACCGATCAATAATCTAGTTAGGTTTTAAAGATGTTTATAAAGATAAAAGGGAGCTACTTTATGGATGCATATAGCAGCAACATCGCTGCGTTATGCAGACTGTGTCCGCTTCTGTGCACACTATATTTGATCCATGAACAATATGAAAATCACACTCCCATCATTGCCATTTGTGGGTGACCCATGCATCTCACCCAGGGTCTGCAAGAGGCAATAGGAAATCACTAACACAGATCTTGCAATATATATGACAGTTGGGTAAAGCTGTGCCCCCACCAGCAAGGAAACAACAATGCGTATCTTATAGATATCATAAGAAAAAAGTTGTATGCACAGTAGGTGAGGTAACAAATAAATACCTGAATAAAAAGAAAAAATACTTTTTTAGGTCACTATGGTCAAACCTTTTCTGGCCTCACTTCTCTTCTCTGGGTCACAGGAGTACATTTACTATTGTACTCCTGTGACCTAAAGTCAAGTTCTGACAGCATAGAATCATTCTGCAGTTGGAAAGGATTCTGAATATTTGTCAGGATCCACCCCCCTGCCTGACTGACAACTGTGCCCTCCCCTCTCTGCCCCACCAGTGAGCACTGGAGAAATGAAGATGGGGGATCCCTGCAGGGAGATGATCGAGAACTCCGTTCCCGATCTATAGAGCCAACCTGTGACAGTTGCATTATCCTAGGGCAGCTCTAAGCATGGGGAAAATTTAATTTATCTCTCTTCTTACTTCTCCTTTAAACAAACAATATAAAGAACTTTATATATTTGTAAGCTAAAGAATATTAGACATTTTTTGATAGGTATGTGCACTATATCATTATATTTGTACTTTTATACTGTCATTATATTTATACTGTCATTATTTCTGTAAATAAGAACCATACCATCTACATCGTGCAAAATTTATTTAAAAATTTCAGCACACGTTCACTGCACATTTCCCTAGCAGGCATTTACTATTCACCAAGTTTTTCCACTGATCTATCAAAAATGCATCTACTGCAAATTAAAAGGTAACAGAAATAATCAATTTGGGCTTGTGGGCAAAAGCAGTATGCTTTTCAGGTGTATTTCACTTTCATTTGACATCGGTTTGAGACCCTACTACAATTCATCAGTCCATTGACAGGCAATCTCCCTATGATCAGCATTTGACCTCCTTCTAAGTTGCATCAACCTACATCAAGCTGTTTTGCCTTCCTCTTGATGTACATGGACAAAGATGAGAAACAAATGCCCGATGACTCAATTTTTTCAAATTTCCACAAAGAAATATCCTGATAGTAAAAAAATAAGTTCTCTAGATCCTGCTATATTTATGACAATTCTGTTTTAGCTGGATAAACATGGTACTCTGCTCAGCATTTGTCAGCTGCATGGACTTATATTGGCTGCTGGCAATGTGTCCACCAAATCACAGTCCAAGCAAACCATACAGCTGACTAGCTTATGGAGAACGGGCTTTAGGGAAACAGTCATAGTAATAGTTCCCATATCCTCATATCTCTTTTTCATAGAGATATAAAGGTTGAATTACTATAGGCACTTTGCAAGGGAATTTTCCTTTGGCTTAATAAATGCAATGAGTCTCTGCTGACTTTCATCTTCCAATCATTTGCAAGTAAAAACAATGCCCTTGCACATTGCACATGTTTGTGTATTCTATGCAAAGTGAATTTTTACCAAACAGACAATTCCCTTTTAAAGTGAACAGCCTACTTTCCTTTAGTAAATCAACCCAATAATGTCACAGAGACTTGGGGGCCCTTTACCATTGCCCATATGGTTTTGCATGAATGCCACCCAGAACAGTATATGAGCTATGTCAGTTGCTGAAATATGCTGTTTATATATTAGTTAAAATCCACCTGCTTCCAATTAGCATGAATGCCAACACAAGTGAGTGAAATCCCAACACTGTATCTGTTCATCTCTATTTAGTTCTCATTTACCTGTATATTTCTATATTGCAAGCCACTTTGGAAGATTGTAAAGTGTTACTTTTAAGTGATAAAATACATCATGTATTAATCATTGAAAATGTGGAAAAAATCTGCCATTTACTTTACATACGGCTCTCCAAAAAATGTGATTCTTGCCAAGTCTAGTAACGTATTCCTCAGTGTAACAGATCTCTTTGAGCTCTTATATTATTCATGTAAATTCCTTCAAAGGGCTTTGTAAGCATTGTCCTGATTTGCATAAGAAATGGCAGCATGCATGTGGAGAGGCACCGGGGAAACCTTGACAGCGCACCTGCCACATAAACGTGTGTCGCTGTGAAACATCAGTGGCAAAATGTGTGCACAATCCCACCAACCATATAGAAATTGTAGATAGACAGCATTTTTTTATGTGATTGACACAATTTATGCTCTGTGCCTACAATCATCATAAAACATGGATTGACTTAAGAAATAACAAATACATAACATAAAAAATAGCAAGAGCATATGAATGTATTTATTAAAATAAAGGGTAAAATAAAATCAAAATTTCATGCTATTGGATTTGTATTATAATGATGCATTGTAAATAAAAGATGCAAAAATACATTTTAATCCTCCTAGAATATTTGCTAAAGGAACTTCTGGTTTCCTTAAACAGTAAAACATATCTATACCAAAGAACAAGAATGTAATATATTGCAGCTTACTAGTCCGTGTATGTTGTTACATAGTAGGTAAGGTTGAATAAAAATACAGGTCCATCAAGTTCAATCTATGTATGTGTCATGTTTGAGTTTCTATGTACCTCTAAGGGCCCGTGCACAGCGGCACAGCAGGGGATTGTTGCTTGAATCTGCTGTCGTGCCTTGCGCCCGGCAGCGCCCGGCCAGCTTTGACAGCTGGCTGCGAGCCAAGCCATAGGGAGGACTGGTGTCACAGCCATGTAGCACATATAATTGTGCTAGCTGACGCGACACCAGCCGTCCACAAGTCGCGATTGCAACTTGCGAACCTGGTGTGCATGGCAGCACCCACTTGCATTCAAGACACAGGGCCACAAAATGGTTGGCGTAGAGGCGATTTAATCTAGGACGACTGCACCGGGACTTTTTCTTACTGTACGAGTGATGAAGATGTGGTATTCCCTTCCAGAGTTTGTGGTATCAGCGAACAAAACTGATAAAGTCAAAAAGCTCTTTGATGAATTTCTAGATTTTAAGTCCATAAATTTACAAGGATACAGGGAACTGTTAGGGCCCATTCACACAGGCACTGATGTTGCACGGATCCTCGTCCAGAGTCCATCTAAGAACTTTTTGACTTTATCAATTTTATCCACTGATACCACAGACTCTGGAAGGGAACACCACATCTTCATCACTCGTACAGTAAAAAAAAAATCTGGCGCAGTCCTAGAATAAATCGCCTCTACTCCAACCATTTTTTGGCTCTGTGTCTTGAAAACAGTTCTTGTCCTAAACGATTTATTGCTGATACTGCTGTCCTCATTGATAATTCTGAATTGTGTAATAGCACGAGGCCCCAATGGGAATTTTGACGGGTAGATCTCGCTATATTAATGAATAATGCAAGTAATGTACATATATTTAGTGGCTTTTCATATAAAAGGTTAGGCAACTTTGCTTCATATAGAAACGTATATAAGATATAAAGAAGAAAAAAACAGACACTCAAAATACCTTGCTCAATAAAAGCATGATTCAGCAAGGAATTTTGAGCGCTGGCTTTTTTCTTCTTTATATCTTGAATACTGGATTGACGAGTGGATCCATGCCTGGGCACCTGACTCTCGGTCCTTATTGCTGTGGGGTTGAGTAGATCCACACAGTTGTTCCTAATAGGAACGTATATAGACTATTTTCTCAAATCTCTTGAAACAACCCAGGTTTATTTATGAAAGCTAATGAACAATACAGTTGTGATTACTGTATTGTTATGATTTTTCTAAAACTAGATAAAAATGAAATTTTACAGTACAACTAAATAACTGCTGCTGGTATTCTACTATTTTCATTTACCCTATGTCCATATAAATAGTTTTCTGGCATTTTAAACACTTCCATGATCTAACTGGGTACAGAATGTTCAGACCTTGCCCTTCCTTAATGGAAAGCTTTCTGCATGAATGCAGATAAACCTATGACACAATAAGGATACACACTTTAAGTCAATTTAACTTAATTCCAAACATTCCTGCTTTTAAAGGACACCTATATTTATAGTTCATTATTGTACAACAGCCCTTCATAATAAATATGTTTAAAAATATATTAGTATTTTGGAGGATTTTTTTAGTTGCTAAAAGCTGTAAGGTTAGGCATAATAATTTCATAGGAAAGCTAAGGCCTTATTGCATGCAGAATCTTTCCCTTGTCTATACAAATTGGATGTGGACAGTGGGTGTATTTAGGTTGGGGAAGCATATTAATGTGGGTGCCTTGAGCTTGGTAGAGGACTATGACCAGCCCACGGAAGCAGAGCAGCAAGCTACTAGGGGAGAAGGCATGTATTCTGGCGGACCCATATACCACTGAAGCAGTACTTTATGACTTATGATCCTGAGACAACACATGACTGGTACTTGTCTTAGTATTGGTCCAGATATCTAACCACTCCTTTTCCGACAACTCTTACCCCAGGTCAGTCTCCCAAGCTCTGACCTAAGTCGGAGCATGCTGACCATCTTCCAAAAGTAACAGCTGATACAACAGCAATATACAAACCAGGCCATGGGTGTTATCCCTACATTTACGTTCAAATTCAGGCATTAGTCTTCAGACACCGGGAGAGGGGCTGCAGTCTTGGTAAAATATTTGATTTGCAGGTAGCGGAAGATCTACCTGCTTGGGAGGTGATAGTGTTTTTGGAGATAGGGGAACAGGTCACCATTCTTTTCATTCTCAAATAAATAATGAATAATAATTAATTTAAACTAAATAAATATAAAATATAGAAACAGTACTTTAAAACAAAAGGATTTATATAAACGTCAATTTAAGGTCACTGTCAAGAAGCATCTGTTCAGAAATTGAGAGAATGATTCACTGGACCCAGCCTGATGCAATTTTGACCAATATGCATCCAAAAATGTTTGGATTGCAAAAAGCCTTGTCCAAAAAGGGATACAATGTATATTTTACACAGAAAAGCCTATGCATTTATATTTCATATTACTGCAGAAGAAGGAAGGGGGATTATTCCATGAAAAACATTGTGCCATGAGAAAAATACAGAAACCAATAACATTCCAGGATAAATCCAACAATCTTAACTCACTCAACTGTGGATTTCACAATGGATTCTCAATGGAAAAGGTTTGTGCATGATTTTGCAGCAAAAACGACATGTTGCATTTCAACGCATCTATGAGCAGGGAATGGTATATTAGCACTATATCATGCAAGATCCAAGGTATCGTGTATCTCTCTGCAATGCTATCTGTATACAATTAACCTTTGCACAAATGGCAAAAGAAAAAAAAAAATAGGCTTGGTGTTATAGCATATAGCCAGTGCCAGGAGCCTTGCAAACATAAGAAGTTGTTAATGGAAACAGAGATGTGTGACTTTATAACTGTATGCCTGCCAGAGTGGTGGTTAACTTGATAGCTGTATAATGTGAACCCATTTCACATGAAATGTCCAGAGGGCCTGTAAACTCTGTAATACAATTGTCCGAGGCTATGTGCACATGTATTGAAGTAAATTCAACATAACATGGGGTTTTCCAATAGCACACATGCATGTTGTATGCACACTATATACTCCCGACAGATTCAGTATATACAGTATATTGTAATAACTTGTCACACTGGGGTGATTATGTACTGTTCAACTTCTGCAGGCTGTAGAGCAAGCAAAGTAATGAGCTTTGTCCCTATTAATAATGACAATATGAAGAATACATGTATGCGCTTTTCAGTTTAAAATACACATTATACTGTATCTTTGTGGATTACAAGTATTTATATATGCGTACTGGGGATCCATATTACAAAAAACTGTGCCCAGAGAATAATAATCTCTCTGTGATTTAAAGTTGCACATTATTTTTTTTTTTTAATTCCTTTTAAACTTAAAGCATATCTGCAGGTCTTTTAATCATCTGTACTGTTAACATGGCTTGTCCTTAGGGGTCCTCTATCCCCTACCCATGAACTTATCCTTCACCACCTGGATCAACCCAGAATTAATTTTCCAACCAAATGGGAATCGGATTTCCAACAATCTTTTTTCCCCACAACAAATAGCCTACAGCTTACACTTCACATACCATTCTTCCATAAGCAATAAGTATCAGGAATTGGGCTATAAACTTTTCACAAGTGGGTACCAAACGCCCTCTGCCCTAGCCGCTATTTGCCCTTCTGTGAGTGACAACTGTTAGAGATGTGGTGACCCGAATGGTGGCTTACTTCACATATTCTGGGCATGCCCCAAAGCTAGGGTATATTGGGAAAAAATGACAGCTGTCATAAAAGATCTCTGTGACTATGACCTCGCCAATGACCCAGCTGCTTCCATACTATATTTAGTACCTACCACCATTAAGAGTTACTCCAGATCCCTCACTAAACATTTGCAAACAGCTGCAGGGCATGTATCCTTTGGAAAGCTACAATCCCATTATCCTTTTCTCATGATGATGGAGAACCTCACAGCTAGTCTGAACGACACCACGAAGTCATAACAAAACATGGTTCTATTGGATTGTCTATCAGTCCTCTGATTAATACCTCACTGCTCTAGGGGAGCCCTTGCTGACCCCATTCTCTTGATTCAAAGGCCATTTGCTTTCCCTCCCTTCCCCCCTTTTTCCTCTCTTTCCATTCCTTCCTTGTCCCTCCCTCTACGCTCTCTCTCTCCTCTGCCCCTTCTTTCCTCTCTTACTTTCCATCCTTTACCCTCTCTACTCTTCTCCATTCCTGGTTTCCCCTTTCTCCCCCATTTGTTTCCTTATCCTAGGTGCATCTACAATTTGTTACTGGCCCTGGCTATTTACCCAAGTTTCTCTAAATACTTAATGTTTCATACTTTCCTTTATTTTCTTATTATTTCATGACTCTCCCTCTACCCCCTTTGCTTTAAATATAAAATAGATTCTTGGATAATGTGTAGACTACTTATTTGGGTTCAAACTCATGTTTACACAGCAAAATTTGTTGTTCAACCCTCATTGATGGAGTTGCATATTGTATTATTGTATACATATGTTTGGAACTCCCCTATGTGGGTTATATGTTTGGTATCTTGGACCTCCCCTGTGTGGGTTGCTCGACACTCTGTCTTGGCATTTTCATCCTGTACCCATGATATTTGTATTCTATGCCTTTGTTATACTCTTGTGTCCAAGATTAAGGGAAAAATAAAAATTTGAAAGAAAAAAAAGAAAACATGGCTTATCCTTCTGGCCTCACTCTTGTTGTTGCCTAGTGGAGATCTAGGAGAAACATTTTAATTTATATAT
>JAEOBE010334768.1:0-14693 GCA_022657655.1 Phrynoglossus myanhessei | reverse complement strand
TGACTCCCAGAGGCAGATGCATGATGGGATTTGCAGTTTCACCACAGCTGGAGGGCTGAAGTTTGGAAATCCCTGGTTTAGACCATTGGTGCCCAGGGGAAAAGAGGTTACAGGGACTGCTCTAGCAGCCTGGCAGGATCAAGAATCAAGTGTGTATATCTTCCTTAATCCAGCAAGGGTTACCTTTAACACAGGGCAAAAGTGGCAGTTGCCTCAGGCCCAGTTATTGTTGTGGGGCCCTAAGCAGCTGTCCCTTGAGCCTGCAAAAGATACACACACTGCACCGTTTGTTTACTGTGTGATCAGCTTCCCCTGTCATACACCATGTAGCATGACCATGTGACATCTCACACAGTGTCATGTCTTATGCGGGGTGACGTCCCCCATTGATATCTCTTCCTATGTGCTCTGTAGTAGGAGAATGTCCCCTGAGGGTTGCTTCCTGATGTCAGGTCATACACATCAGTCAGATTGAGATGTGACATCCAGACTGAAATACCATTATACCACCAGGGCAGAGGCAGGAGAGCTGGGCTGCTGGGACATTGTGTGTCCAGTCTTATCATTATGATGTCTGCTGGGCTGCCACTATACCACAAAGGCAGAGACACGTGAGCTGGACCGCTGGGACATTGTGTGTCCAGTCCAATTATTAGGATACTGCTGGGCTACCACTGCATCACCAGGGTAGAGGCAAGGGAGCTGGGCTGGGGCATTGTGTGTCCAGTCCAATCTCTTTATTATGATGCTTGGTGGGCTACCACCACACCGCCAGAGAAGAGGCAAGGAAGCTGGGGTGGACTGCTGGCACATTGTGTGTTCAGCCCAATCATATTATTATGACGTCTGCTGAGCTACCACCACACCACCATAGCAGAGGCAGGTGACCTGGGCTGCTGGGGTATTGTGTGCCCAGTCCAGTCTTATTATGATGTCTGCTGGGCTACCACCACACCACCAGAGCAGAGGTAGTGAATTGGACTGGGCTACTGAAGCATTGTGTGGCTAGTTCAGTCTTACTATGATGTCTGCTGGACTACCACCACTCCACCAGAGCAGAAGCAGGTAAATTGGGCTGGGCTACTGAAGCATTGTGTGGCCAGTCCAGTCTTATTATTATGATGCTTGGTGGGCTACCACCACACCACCAGGGCAGATGCACATCAAAAAATATTGTTAATTAATTAAAAAGTAAATTGCATAGCAAGTAGCAGTAGATAGGGAAGGGGAGCCTGAGAAAACATTTTTCAGTGTTAAGACCTGAGTAGCCCCAAGGCAAGGGTCATTTTTTTAATTTTTGGAGTTCCTCTCTAACTAATGTAAAGTAATTTACAATGTAAGAGTTCAGTGTCCAGAGATACAGTACATCTTTAAAGCAGTGGCTGCTTTTCAATTGTTCACTCCTTACCTATTCCTTCCGTGAGGTTGGCGGCACCGCTTAGCAAGTTTGTGACCCAGTTCCTCCATTTCTGTAGATGTAAGTACAATAAAAAAAATGTGAATTCTAAATAGAATATTTCGAGAGGCAGAAAGTAGGTTATGTGGGAACCCTGCCAATAACGTATTCTAAGGATAAAATACCACTTCACTATCCGTGACCTTTTTGAAGAGTTTGCCCTCAATATTTTAAAGCTGTGATGGTGGAATGGTGACTCCATTCTGAAGCTTCATAATACTGAGTATTCCTACCAGTCTGTGTGATTGTGTTATCCTTCTTCACTGTCCCCTCCTAGTCAACCTCTGCCACTTTATCTTCTCAGCCTTCACTGGAGGACTCATCAGCAGCCCAGCATGCACATGCTTCTTATTACAATTATATATTTAATGATTCCAATGCTTAGCTGTTTTGAAGGTCGGAAATGTACACTGGGGAGTCTTAGACAAGATTTAGATGAGGCGTTAAGAGGTGGAGTGTGATGGTTGAGTAAACAGTGACTACACTCTAAGGGCTGCTGCGGGACACAATATGCAGAACCATCAAAACTCCCAGTCTGGCCTCCTGCCATAGCGACACTTTCCCGGAGATGTACGGAAGGTTTTTATTATTTAATGATGGGGTTAATGCATGGATTGAGAATTGTTGTGTTTGTTGGGTTGCTCTTAAAGGACAAATAAGATCAGCGTTATAAAGCTTTATTTTTCCTCTGCTGCATGGACAAGGAGATCACATGGAACTATTCTCTTATTTTTGTGAGATTTTAGTCCTTTTCAATGAATTGTCTGCAGAGAGGACTGTTTTAACAAATGGACAAAATGGCATTTTTACTGAGTCCAGCAACAGTCTTTTTAGTAAGTGCCTGATTGTGTCAACACCTAAAAGTGATTTAAACGAGAACTTTTCATACTTTTCTTTTGCTTTTGTTCTCTTTTCGGTAAAAGGAGTTATTTTACTAATATAGTCCTGAGACCCAAACTCAGCATATTGGACAGTAGCCCATTTTATGATGACATAGCGATATTGTCGGGTTGCTCCCCACTGGCTAATTAACAGCTGGATGATTGCCTCCCTAGAGCCAGAGCCAGCTATTCCTGCTCCCTCCAATGAGTGCTGGTGGAATAGAGAGGGAAGGGGGGAATCCCTGTGTGCGCAGTCACTGACAGTGCACTCTGCAGGGAGAATAAGGCAAGTGGAGTGATCGGCAGTCACTCAGTCACCAACTCCTTGATCTATAGAGCCGGCATGTGACAGCTTCAGTGTTCCATGCCTGCTCTAAGCATTGGGACGAGTACATTATATTCTTGCAATGCTTGTCCTTTAAATCTTTGTAACAGCAGGAAATTGATGAGAGATCATGAATTAAAAATCTTATCTTATGCCATTGTTACACATCTCCTCTGAATATGTTTTCACCTTATTGAATGTACAGCTGCTCTCTTATCTCGGTCTACTGCGATCCATATTTTTCTCATTATATTCTTTATGTTAAGGTTTTGTTGCTGCTGAATGTGGTCTGGGACCAAGCTCAGGAAGGTTGTACAAAAATATTTTTTGTTCACTGTGTTAGTTGCTAAGTTGTCCTTATTCTCCAGGACAATTACTTAATTTACAGATTGTCCCATGACACCATGTGCTGCAGAATGTCCTACCAGGTATGTGCGCAGAACTTGCTGTTCCAGGTGTCCAGCACAGCACGATGCCATTCTTCTCTTCTACAAGTTAGGTATTTAAAAAAGTTAAATGTATACATAAATGCAGCTAATATAAATTCCTGTGTCTCACCAGCTTCCTGTAATGCTTTGCACAGCAGCACTCAGGCTTCCAGAGGGAGGCCCGACACTGAAGCTGATATGGTTATGCAGATGTCCATAATAGCGAATGGTGAAATGGCCCCAATTAGATAGGATTTTTGATGTACCCGTAGATTAGAGGAATAGACTCAACATGTTAAAGCAATAATGTATAAAAATAATATTTAAAAATGGGACATCAATATTTGGAATATAATCTACATCAATATAAACAATCCACAATAAATAAGGTAGAATCAGAATGAGTAATGACTCTTATACAGTATATACTGTATATACCGCTTCTTCATTGTGCGTTGTGCAAGTAAAGGGTATGTCCTAGACCCATGGTTCTCAACTGGCGTATCGTGACTCAAAAGTCGGTCGCCATGTGCGTTCCACTGCCATAGGTGAGCGGCTCCTCAGCTTCCCTTTAGCAGAGCAATGTCAGAACATGTACAGAGCAGCCATTCAAAATCTGCTGCCAGGTGCCAAATGTCATCTTGAGGTGGGGTGGCCTGGCGGTGTGGCTGTCAGGGAGCTCCATCCATACCTGCAGGATACCCATGGGGATGGAGGTTTTTTCTTCTTTTGCAGCCTGCAATCCAACTTTTATTATAGGTGCATTGGCACTTTTTTCTTACTAATACTTGCTAAGCCTACCAGTGAAGCCCACCTTCCAGTGCAGCTTCCTTGCAATATGTGGAAACAATGCTGCACTGCTCCTGAATTTGAAGCAGAGTTTCCATGCTGTTAAATTGTCTGTTTGCACTATAGTGTGATGAGAAAAATTGCAGGGGACCTGGCTAACAGCTTATCAATTCCTTGGTCATACCTAATCCTGTCCACTGCTTTTTAGATTGGCAGCTCTGCTTCAATTGTTGAAACCCTCTGGACCTGCTGTCACTGTGCTAGCCGCTGTCATCGCAGCTGATTCCCCACTCAGCGAATTGACCGTGATGACAGCGGCAGTACAGAGTCCCCGCACACTTCGCGCGCGGGTTGGGCCATTGACTTGGCCTGACAACACGGGCGAAGTTTGGAAATCTAATGCAGGGGACCTGCGATCTTCGTGGTGAGGACTCACTGCAAAGATCGAGCGGAGGCTTAAAAGGCTGCAAATTCAGCCTTTTAAGCCTCTGCAGGCTTGCATTAGGGGAGCAGCACTCACTGTGATCTGCAGTGTCTGGGAGGGGGAGCATGGGAGACATAAACGAAGCAGGATTTGGCTCAGTCAGGGAGGGCAAAGGAATTGTTTTCTTTGTTTTTATAAGGCTCATGCATAAGATAGTAACTGGATTTGGTTCTTATTTGGACTATCATACATGGACTTTTAGTTGTTGTTTGTTATTTATATGTTTTTTAAAATATAAACCCATCTGGTGTAAATATAATTGGACTGCTAAGGAAAGAGGGTAGATGGGGCAGCACTTCAAGTGATATTAATGCACTCACTGCCTTAATATCACACATCTGCTAAACATGGTGTCTGTCTGTTTCTTATCTAGATTTATAATGTGTTATCGGCCCCACACTCTGCTGGTAATTTTAGCACAGGAGATTACAAGTGGAGCTGGCCAGGTAGGATGTGGGGCTCCGGATATTGGTACGTTTTCTCTCAGAGACTCTGCTTCCGATGCCTTATTTGAGCATCTCCTGGGTTTCATTTTAACACCGGCCATAAAAAAACACTAATCTATATATAGGCGATTCTGCGACAATCACCACCATTGTGTAAACACATAAAAATGTTTTAAGTCAATAATGTAACATTATCTATTTAAGATCCATTGTTTAGAAAGGGTTGCTTGTAGGTTTGCAAACCTAACACTGTTGTGGCCATTTTGTGAACAAACCCATTATACAGTTATAGGGTCCGCTAATGAATTATTGAGGCTCCACTGAACTCCATTGTATAGACATTGTGCAGGTCTACTCAATACCAAGTGCACACTATCTAAATGTACACCACGGTAGTCACAATTAGAAATGCTTGCAAGCGCTTTTACAGTGTTCTTATAATATGGTTTAATTGAACAAACCTGATAGTGTACTATATTGTATAAAAGTACTAATAAAGCTTGTATAACCTATATATACACATATTACATAGCTTTGGATTGATTAGGGAAGAGCTGAAAAATCCATCAGAGAAGTTTATGCCATCTCTTACACTTGGAGAGATTCATCCCCTCGATGTTTGTGTTGCATGACTGCTGGAAAATTGTATCGTGCTGCTTTCTTATACATTTCTGGTACTTCATTGATGAAATATTCCCGCCATAATTCTCAACTCTGCCCAATTTTCATGAGCAGTTCAGTGCTGGTGCCATGCTACAGTGATATGATGAAAGAGAATAGACCTCAGCACCTGTATGGAGCTGTAGGAATAGCCTGACCATATTTGTTGGAGGCAAAAACAGGACACGGGGGCCCGTGGAGGCACAGTAGACCTGAGTCAAAATTGCTGAGGGCCGACCCCAAAGGGGTGGCCAGCCATAAAACAGGACAGCGCATGGACTCTGAGCAAAATGACAGCACTGAAGAAAACCATCCCAAAAACGGCACTGTCCTATTCAGCCTATGTAGGAAGCAACAAGCAATTCATATCACTAAGGGCCCATTCCCACCAGATGTCATTGGTCTGCCCTGGCTGTTTTTAACGTCACAGCCCCAATACAAGACAAGGCAATCTTCCTTGTCATAGATGGGCACAGTTCTCATCACCACAATGCGGTGGCGTGTGCTGAAAAAAGGTACTGCGTGCCATAGTTTTTTCAGTGCAGCAGGATGCGATGTGGTACAACCACCTTGCACAATGTTGTGCCCATAGAACTTAATTAAATGTCCTCTGTAACATCCAGGTGTGAATGGGCTCTAAGTCTGTATAGTGGTTACTGTTATGGCTAATGATGAGCGGATGTTCGGGTTGAGACCCGAACATCCGAAATTCGGCGCCGGATCAGTGCACTTGCCGCTGTCCAGCCGAATGCGAATTTTGACAGCTGCATCCCGGAAGTGATCGGAATTGGCTGAAACGGTCACATGACACGGTTTCAGCCAATCCCGATGTGGCTGTCAAAATTCGCATTCAGCCCGGACAGCGGCAAGTGCGCTGTCCGCCGCCGAATTTCGGATGTTTGGGTCTGAACCCGAACCTCTGCTCATCACTAGTTATGATTTTATGCTAATAATTCCTATTTTCATTTTCCATCTCCCATTTTCGGAACTACGGTAAATCTATGGGGATTTCTGAACAGGGAGAAATGAGTGGGCTATGGAGGACAAAGAACTGACTGAAAGAGAAAAAGTGAGATAAGGTGGGATGAGGGTGTGAAGGACAGTGTAAAGGGCGTGCCACACTGCACGCATGCACTGCAGAGCAACGTAACATCACACAGAGCCAATCGGGACCCGATCAGCTGGCTTGCTCAGCGATGTGAAAGAGCTCGTGTAGCCAAGCTGCAGCAGATGAGCATTGCTCATCTCTGCTCACCTTGCTCTGCAGCTCACAGCTCTGTGTGCAGTTTGCCATGCACTTAAGGCCCCTTCCAGACCGCCGCAACACAATTTTTCATGCAATTTGTTTTTCTGCGATTTTCGATTTTTTTCTCCCTGCGATTTGTGATTTTTCATACAAGTCTATGGGGAAAAACGCAGAAAAAAATCAGACGTTGTATGTGCTGCAAGTGTGACTTGCAATTTTTGGAAATCGCAAATCGCAGCAGCATGGACGGGTCCGTAGACTTCTATTCTAAATCGTGTCATGTGAAAAATCATGTTGCAGCGTTTGGATGGGTGTGCACTCTGTACAGATGTGCACACCTGTCAAAAGACCCAGTACCAGAAGGGCTAACTTTGATATTGGTTGGACCCTGGGCAAACATTTTCTTGGACCCCCTGCCTCTACCCACCATGCCCTGCCCCAGCCCACCTGCCTTTGCCCCGGTTGTGTTGCAGTAGCTTAGCGAAGATGTCATGTATTATACTACTGATTGATTCATGCAAGGCAGATAAGAGGAGGCATCGATGTGAAATGTAAATCGGTCATGCTACGTGGTGTACAGAAGGGGCCGGAGCAATACTATACGATGCCGATCACATAGTGTGATCGGTGTGTGCATTTTTTTTTGTGGCTCAAGGGGCAGCTGCTTTGGGCCCCACAACAATGATTCACACGGGGCAGCTGCCCCTTTTGCCCTGTGTTAGACAGCCCTGGCAATGCATGTAATTGAGCACAACAGCCCATTTTTTCTTATACGATGAATGGGCACTATGCGGTCACATGTACACCCAAACCTGCACCTCTGTGTGGGACTGGCTGTCCACACTTGGAAGTATACAGTGTGCGTCCAAGTGTAGACACCCTTGCTGATGTGCAATTTTGGGTGTTCGTGTGACTGTGTACAGCCCCATCTTCCCATAGAGAAAAACAGGCTGCTGTGCGCATTTACACGCACCGCCCGTCCCTTCCAGGATCAGGTTTTTTGATAGGCGTGCATGCTGTACAGACGTACTCCCAACTGAATGAAGGACAAGAGTGAGGAAATGTTGATGATGTGTATGGTACAGATGCAGAGGTAAATATTCTTTTTTTTTAAAAGACTCTAGCATCCTGAGTGGCACGTACTGTGTAAGTATTGGAGGAGACTAGGCAGACATTACAGGCCATATCGGTAGGCATAAAGGTATAAACAACCATCATGGTCAGCTGACTTTCTGGCTTAATATTTTGTCTGTGCATTAATCTGTGCACAAGAGTTTTGGGTACAAAGGGCATAGACATAATAACTGTGACCCAGTTGTGCCTGGATCAGATGCTAATCCTTATGTCTTTCCAGTAACAACCCTGGATGATTGTTCTCAAATAAAAAATGAGTCAACTGAGATGGAAGCTCTCAGCCCAATACTGTTATTTTTAAGAGAGAAAGAGACGCATGTGGGTTATCGTGACTTAAAAAATTCCTATTTCTTATATCTATGACCAATGCTAAAGAAGAGACCTTGATATGGCTAATTTTGTAGTATAGTCCACAAATAAGAAATATTTTAATTATAGATAGAGCTTGGTGGGTGAGTCTGATGACTTTTTAGATTACTTTAAAATCCCCTACGCGATGTTCCTAATGTTTTATACCTTCTGGTATGAAAAGATGTTATTGTGCTTCTTGTTGCTTTGCCCATAATAGAAAATAAAAAAGTGAGATTCTGTAATATGTTGAGCTAACCTTATTAAAACTAGATCATTTAGGGCCGGTTCAGACCTGCACGACGCGATAGTTGTGGCGATCCCTGCCTGCGATAATCCGTCGATTTCCTTCTGGCAGGAGGGAGAAGATTGCTCTGGTTTGAATGAGTTGCGGGATAATCGCAGCGATTCAGGCCACAGTGATGGCCTGAATCGCCGCAATTATCGCTGTAAAATACTGCAGGTACCTATGACCTGCAATCGGCCCCATTCACTTGCATTGGCAAGCGAACAGACGCCATAGTCACCACGATTAAATTGCGGTGATAATCGTGGCGGTGTGAACTGGCCCTAAAGCTGAACTCCAGACAAACAGCTAATTACAGTTAAAATGCATATGTGGCATTTACATGCCATAGGACTCTACAAGGGATTACTAGAGGCTAATACTGAATCAAATCAGGTATTGTACTAGTTGTATTGAAAGCTACATTGGCTACAATAAATTAATGCAGCACTGAGCATTATTCATAATCGCAGTACTACATTAATTTGTTGTAGCCTCCCTGCCTTAAGCAGGCATATCTCCTTGAATTTAGTACACTTAGTTTTAACGATAGATCTGTCTTTTCTTGGTTTTCCCTAAACCCAGCATGACTGGATATTTGTGCCAGCTACCTGGGAGTACCCCTGGTAAAGGAATGGGAAGGGACAATATGGGTGAATTATGAATACTTATGCCCCCACCCCAATGCTGCATGCAGGATAAATGTATAAGTATTTGCATCAACTTTGTGAAGGTGTAGATTTCCTCTTCAGGCCTTGGCCTAAAATGGGACTGTCACTGTGGCTGTCTTGCTAGGCTTGCTGCCTAGGAATGTCTTATACAACCCTAGGATAGTGAAGCATCTGGCTCTGAAGCTGGTCTTGTCTGTGGGAGTCAAGCTGGTCTTAGGATGATGTGCCAGGGGAAAACCAGGAAAGCTGTACAAAGCTTTAGCTTTGCATGGAGACAGGAAACTCATCTGGGAACAAGAATACAGCTATCTGTTTACCGGATAATATTCTGCAAGATACAGAAAAGCTGGGCCCAGCTTTAGGACCCTTATTCTTCATAGTTCAAAGTGAGCGTAGAGTCTGCTGTGCTGTAGGTATCTGTGACCCCATCCCTCTCTCATTATAGTGTAATAGTGGCAAATAAATATAGCGTCTACCACAAAGTAAATGGCACCCAATGTTCTACACCACTACTGCACATCGAAAATACAAGCTTGAGGTGAAATGCTAGCCCACCAAGTCACCTGGAAGTCCAAGACCACTGGCCAGGGGTAAAAGGATGCTGCATTACATTTTTCATATCTATTTGAAGTTCGTGAGACAGTATAGGCCTTTATAAATTGGTTCTACTAAGCTTAAATTGTGCAGTTCTCTTTAAAATAAGTAAAACCAAATCTCAACAGTGTTTTTCTGTACCAATTAACGTTAAAAATAGGATAATGATATCTTTCCAGATGCCTTTTAAAGTTGCCTGTAATCATAAACAGGCACACATAAAAGTGCTGTGAACAATTTCCTTTAAAGGTGTTTTACTATGCCCGTATAACAGGTTTTCCATTTTGCATTGCTAACCTTTAAAGTTCAAGCAGTAAGTGCGGTGATATGTATCCTCTATTATGTGCTATTCATCTTGCTATTCACTCTTCAGTGAGCCTTCTTATGAGAAGTGGGCTGGAATCCTTTGCAGGGCATCTCTCCATAACAGCTTGATGCAGCGGCATTCTTCAATACATGTTTTTCTGTGTGTATGGAATTATTTATGAGACTGTTTATTGTGGGACAATACATCACTGGAAGAAATGGTACCCATATATACACCTCTGTCTCTTACTCATTGTGGAAATAGGAGATGTTAAAAAGACTGAAATACACAGTATACTACAATAGAGACATTAGGTACCTATCCAAATTAAAAGGTTCAATTTGAGATTAGGTTATAGAGACCTTGTGGCCAACCTGTGGTCATATGGTGTCAGAAGTGCGACATTTAGGCCCCAGCAGTCAATAACGGGAACATTTATTTTTTAAGGAGCCTTTATGTATAATAATCCTTAGCAGCAACAAGTTCTGATTGTCTTCTACAGCATGGCTTTAGTCTCCAACTACTTCTCAGAGTGTGTCTTTTAGCAAGTCTTCTGTCCATGATCGTCTTCTATAATATTACATATATTACATTTTATATGTGGCCCTTTGAAGATATCAGAAGCCACATTTCAGATTCCCTACATCTTGACATCCTCTGTTTTTAGGGCTAGTTAGGTGTTGAGAGAATGTTTAAGAAACACTATCACCAGTTTAAAGATTGCAAAAAAAAACAACAAGTATTTTAAATGTTTTTTACATTGCTTTTATTTCCATAAATTAAATTTGTTAACATGCAATGGGCCTTTGCTCTTTCGCCTCCCTTCTCTGTCCTCCCTCTCCTCTACTCTCTCTTCCTCTTTCGTGTTGTTTTCTCTCCCTCCCTGCTTTGTCTCCCCCTTTTCTCTCTTCTCTCCTCTCTCATTGGGCTTTTTCTTTATTTTTCTTTTCTGTTTTCCTTCTTCTTCTCTTCCCCCTAATAAGACATTCTGAAAAAGGTTTTGGGTTCTGCTATTTTTGTTATGGTTGCTTTAATGAGGATACCCATCTCCGATGGGCCCTAGTGTTTGAAAATTGACTTCACTTTGTGTAGTATTATGCTACCGCCGCCCCTGCGTGGGCTGGCATTTTTCATCCTGTGCCGATTTCTCTTTGTATATTGTTGTTCATTTATATGAGCCGGAACCCAATAAAAATTGTCAAATTAAAAAAAAAAATTTAATGGGCCTTTGAACTTTTTAGAAAATTTGATCCAGCAAAGTAAGTTCCCCAGCACAGCCCCTTCCATTCTTGTACATTATAGCGCTCCCAATTTCTGGGAGTGTCTAATTACTTTTGTGTTGGCTCAGCTCTCAGTCTGCCGGAGCTGCTGGCATCACATTCAAGATGGGGGTGTCAAGCAGCTGTCTCAGGGTTACCATATAGATAGATTATTGTTAAAATTATGTTGTTTTTAAAAGTATACATTTTGTTACACATTTACACTAAATAATTGAGGAAAATGAATATGATTATCACAAGTTCCATTTTGATTTCAAATCAATTGAATGGTAATGTTAATGTCACTGTGTGCCCGATTGTTCTTCATAGGCATGCCAGGCTGTATACTTTTGGGGCAAAGGAGGTTCAGGTAAATATCACTAGTGGCCCAAATCCCAAGGTTATCCATGGTCAAGGATGACCTTCTTCTTGACCATCACCCTCTACCATAGGCATAAACCTAAACACTGTGGCAATTTGAATGCCCATGTGTAGGGCAAGATCTTTCATCCATGGCTTGGGTTGTCCTTTTTCTTGACCACCTCCCTCTTCCATAGCCATAAACGTAAGCACTGGGGCAATCCGAATGCCCTCATTTATGGCAAGATCTTTCAGTGGTTGGATTACATTTCACCTTCAGCCCCTCTACAGAAAAATCGATTCTGCAGCCACACAGTCTCGTTTTAATTATGTTTTCTCGGCAATGATAATTCTCAGAATTATCAAAATTAGCCCTATTTATAGACAAATCATTCTTTTTTATGTCCACATATCAGCTCAATTGTACTTACACAATAACCTTTTGGCTACACTAAAAATAGTTATGTTAACCCCATGTTCTCATTACATCATTGCTGAGACCACTGATTATCTAGATCAAGTGACTCTTTCATGGTTTGTGAGCGTTTTGTCTGCCACGAGTAGAGTGACGCACAAGTTCTGAACTGACAGCTGTCAGTTTCTAGGCTTGAGAATTAAGCCTCTCTTGTAATGGAGGTGACATATTCTGTCTCCAGGAAGGAGGCGGCTGACCTACCTTTGCTTTGACAGTTGCTGCTAGGAGAACAACAAGAGGCAGTGACAGCTGTACATGCATTCATTTGCCTGCCGCTCAGCTGGAAGAAAGACAGTCAAGAGTGGCTGACTAACTACATGCATTAGTTAGGGAGTTAGAGAAATTACACTTTGTGAATAAAAAAATGGAATGGGCCAAAGAATAATTAAGAGGACATCACCTTTCCGTTCTGCTATTACACTGTATAAAAGTGTTTCGTTCTTTATGGAATAGTTGTTTTTTTTTCAACAGGTTTGGTCTTTCTAAATATCGTCCCCAATGAGAGTAAACTTAATGAAACCCCGGTAGTTGAGGTTGGTGTAGTGTAAATATTTAAAGAAAGTACCATGTTCCAGAGTTAAAATGTTTGCTTGTTCATTTATTAGATATCAGTGATTGATTAGGATTAGCTAAGTGGCACAAATAGCAATCACCAAAGTGCTGAAGCTGTGCTGCCAAATAATACAGTTGAGGGTCAGGAATTTGGAAACATCCCTTCCTTCCAGGAAACAAACAATGTTTGTAATTTGATTTAAGCAGAATTGCCATTTCAGAAAAAAGAGCCCTTTATTTTGTGGAACCTTTGGGTATCTAATTAAGGAACAGTATGCATTATATGTAGAAGTTAGGGTAATTATATTATTTGAATATGGTTTTCCCTTCCAACAGTAGTCAAAGTTGCTACTTTAACAATTTTTTTCTTGACCTCTGAAAGCAAGGGGAGTGGATGAAAGGGAATGTGAACTTAATTTTAAAACTCGGGGACTACTTTGCTTGGTCCCTCACTAAGCTCACAGTAATTATTGTCATGTGACCTAGTTGGATTTTTTCCCCCGCTACAATTTAAGCAGGAGAATCCGCCCATTCCTTAGTCCTTATGAAGCCTATGGGACAATTGCACCAGTTGTTTTTAATTTTTCCTCCCTCCTTGTATAACTGGAGTTTTTCAGCTCTACCTAATTAACAAAGCAACAGATAAGTGGACTTAAGGGACTCACCCACAGAGCTCGCTCTGTGATGGTTAGTTCTTAGGCCTCATTCACACAGCCATTTTTTCTGCATGGAAAAATCCAACTGATAATTAATAATTTGGCCTTAGGAGAAAGGTTTATTAGCTTGACCCTTTTGATTACTTTTGGGACCAACACTAGTGTTCACAACACCTCTCACACATAGTCTTATTCAGCCCTATCAAAAACTTTTATAGCATCAAGAGAGAATATCACCTATATTTTGCGTGGACTGTATACTAAGTTATACTCTTCTTATGATTATAGCAGCCAAACTTTGAGGAAAAACCCAGAGTGGTCAGATTTTACGAACTTAGATATGACTAGATAAATAATAGAAGATTTAAATATTTAATTATTCATAGTCAGTAATTAGATGGACAAATAAGAGTGGGGTTTATAAGGATCCTTATCAGGTTTTACAATGACTAATATAAAAGCTTTAAACATAGATGGGGATGATGGGACGCTATACAGTTTAGTGTTTCCTGAAGATGGGGAAGTAAATTTAGGGTATTTTTTTTTATAGACCTTTGCTGGAAGTCTATAAGCTCTGGTAGCCTTGTTTCAGGTAAAGAATTCAGTGCCTCAATAAGGGTAAGGTCATAGGCCAAGAGGACTTTGTCTTAAGATGTCATTTGAAACCTATAAGGAACATGTGTTTGTATTCTCCTGCACACATCTTGGGAAAAAATTCAAGTTTTTCTTTTTCTTTGCTTGGCCACCTAAGTATGCTGCTGACAAATTAGCTCCACTTTGTCATCCTTTGCATGATGGGGGGTGTTCCATCTTTGCTCCTTATTTGACACCAGTTTGCTGGGTTGCTTGACCTTCTGCATATGTAGACTTAAGTCTATAACAGATCTTGCTCCTGAGCAAGCGCAAAATGTGTAGAGCATAGTTTAACATGTGTTCTGATATATATATGTGTCTGTAATTCATGTGTATACTTTTGTCAAGCACCCTTGTTTTTAATGTATTGAACTAACCTATAGCCCTTTCTTTTAAATCTTTTTTCAATAATAAATAGTATACAATTTTTATGGTTGTTGCTTTATATGCTTTAAATCAGTGTTTCTCAACATGTGGGTGTGACCCAAAAGTGGGTTGCAAAAAGGTGGGGAGTGGGTCGCGAGAACACGTGTACAGAGGACTCTGGGATTAAAGAGCGATGGGGGGGGGGGGTGCAGAGATTATTTTAAAAAGGAGCTCTAATCTTAAAAGGAGGGGGGGGGCACAGATTATTTGAAAGGGGGGGCATGGATGTAAAGGGGGACTCTGAGGTTATAGGGGGACATGGAGAAGAGGGAGGGGG
>JAEOBE010327527.1:0-10301 GCA_022657655.1 Phrynoglossus myanhessei | reverse complement strand
TTTTGTTTTTTTTTAAAGTTTTAAAAGAGCAACCCCCAAATGCCCTGGTTAATATTCCATGTCCAACTGTAGGTCCGTCCTTCCTCTATGACAGGTCCACCCTCCTCCAAACACAAGTGGAAATCGTTGCATCTAGGTGTATGCAACTTTCATATCCTGGGAAGCTTCAGGAGAAAAGAATATAAGGCTGAAGTGTGAATGAAAAGTAGATAAAATAAAACAGAAAAGTCTGCATTTTAGGCTTTTTGGGGGGTGGGGGAGGGGTTTGTTGAAGGTTGCAATCATATAAAGTACATTTTCTGGCTGAGGTCAGTTGAGGAAAATGTAGAACCCACAAAGAAGCAGCTGCCAGTTTGCTTTTATTTCTGCAGGAGAAACCCAATAACATAAAAATCGAAATCAGTGTGGCTTTTTATTTTACATCGGTTATTCTGCTACAGTTTCATAAGCACAATTGTTCTGTGCCAGGGC
The DNA here is from genome assembly GCA_022657655.1 of Phrynoglossus myanhessei. Classification (NCBI taxonomy): domain Eukaryota; kingdom Metazoa; phylum Chordata; class Amphibia; order Anura; family Dicroglossidae; genus Phrynoglossus; species Phrynoglossus myanhessei. Next base: position 9,830 of record JAEOBE010327527.1, on the reverse strand, counting down.
ATACAGTTTTGGTGATTACGTTATATAAATAGCTTCTTGTCGCTGTTTCTTTTTTCTTTAAAATGAATCTTTTGTGGATAACCCAATAGTAATTCTGTGAAATCAATGGGCACTCAAGAGTGACATAGCTCTCCGAGTGCCAGAGTGGAACTAAAGATTATGTACCTACCAGGACAGTAAGCACTTAATTGTTATGTCTGAACAACCCTGTGTCAATCGCAGCAGGGCTATGAAATTATCTCCGAAAAGGAAGCTGCCAGTGGTGCCTATCTGAGAAAACAAAGCCTTACAAATGGTGCTAGGCATCAGGTGTTTAGACTGAGTGGATGAATATTGTTTTTAAAATGTGTGTATTATGTATGTATTCCTTTTTTGTTTCCAGTTTGTATTTCTATTGTATCCAGTCAATAAAGTCAGTAAAGTCTTACCACTGGCATGATAGCTTACAAAAAGGTATTCAAAATATCAATGACTCTTTCACCACAACATTTATTTGTTAAAGCTGAAGTCTGAGCTTATATTTAATACGTATTAGCTCATACAGCTCTTCATTCATTAATGTGTTATTAAAGTATGTTGTTATTAAAATGTTTTAATTTAATACAACTAGTATTAGAGCCTGAATTTAACTTATTACTTGTTTGTAGTCTATATAGTAGAGGGGGTTAAGGAGAAGCAGCACAAGAAGCCAATCAGTTGCACTATGGTTCTGGATATTCTAATAAGAAATTAGAGTGATAGAGAGATTGGCTCATCAATGTTCTGTTTCACTCACATGAAAGGGGTGAGGAGGAGACCTGTAAGTGAAACTACTACAGAGAAAGATCAGGTCTCCAGAGCTGAGTTGCGGGGCATGACAATGTAAACTACTGCAGTGTCAATATTATTCAACCCCATGAATAAAATTCCTCAAGCACACCTGATGCAGGCATCTGATATGGCAATATATTTCAAACAAGGAAAAGGATACGAAAAGATAGTGAAGGTACTCTGAATGTTCCTAGAGACACTGTTGGAAGCATAGTTTGCAAGTTTAAAGTTAAAGGAGCAGTGGTTACAATACACTTCTTGGACTGGGTAGAAAAAGGACTGCAAAACACCTTCAGCAAGACTTGGTGGAAACAGGCACTGAGGTTTCATTTTGCAAAGTAAGATTCATACTAAATATAGAAGGTTTCTGAGCCAGAACTCCAAGATGTACACTACCAATGATCCAAAGCAGCAAGAATAGTTGGCTCCAATATTCAGAGTAATTTAAATAAGCCACAAGTGTTTTGGGATTCTGGTCTATGGAGTGATGAAACAAAAGTGGTCAGTGACACATTTAAGTGCGTTACTGCAAGTCAGCAATAGCAGGTCCCATATTTCTGTTCTAAAAATTCCTTTTACGTTTGTTTTCATAAATTATCGCATGCATTTTCTTCAAAAAGAAAACAGATGGGTGTTCTACATTGGTCACTAGTCACTCACAGCAGGTTTGACCTTTATTCAAACATTCAATAAAAAACTTTTGTTAGAAAAAGCCAGAACAGTGTTTGAATATCTGTTGATAGGCAAAGCATGTACTACTTACACATGCAGCCTGATGAGGATTCAGGATCAGTGCTGTAGTCTAATAAAGCCTGCCTTCATCTTTTGTTCATTTGATAGCCTGATAGTTGATCCTTGACTAATGTTGATCCTTACCTAACCTGTGCTCATCTTCTGTCCTGTTTGCCTGCTAGAACCTTGTAGAAAGAGTCAGTATTTCTGGGTTTAGGGCTATCTAAGTTGTCAATTTCATAGTTCAAGTTCTGCTGTATGGTGATAATTAGACCTGGATAAATGCTTCCTCAGACTATCCAGGATCTCACAAGCAGCTTCCCAGATCTTTGGTGGGCACATAAAGACAGTGGGGGGTGTGGGAAGCTTATGGATCAGCAGCATGGAGGATTTGGGCCATGAAGTAAATTTGTTACCTTGCTGTGAATGGGAAAATCAAGGCAACAAAATATAGTACAAGTATACCCTTGAAGGAGATGTTATGGTGTTCACCTCCCCCTACAAACTTAAAGGCTGGCTGGGAAGAAGCACTGATGTCACTGGAGCAATCTATCTACTACTGCCCCTTGTTTCTGAAGGTGCTTGAAAGAAATGCTCTATTTCAATATGACTATCATAACTCCCCAGATTGAGCAGATTGATGGCCTGAAATGTACCATCCCCTTTCTGATGACTCATACCACCAGCACTGTATGTACCCCTTCCTTTTTGTTCAAAGGATGTCCCTTTGAATGTGGATAATGATCTCCAAAAACTTTAGACACTGGCTGATTACTGCCCTACACCTCTTTATATGGTACATGAGTAGAAGAAAGGGGTTCAAGAACTGATTATGTATGTCCTGTAATGAGTGCAGAAAGTCACTACAGTGCCCACATGGTAGATCCATCCCCAAGCACACCTTTGTTTTGTGTGTATGTGATGTGTCTTGCTCTCAGATTGAAAGCCACTTCTGACCTTTATCCTCCCTGAGTTGATTCTGTTCATTATCTGAAAACACCTAAAATGTTCACACTGTTGACCTGCAATGCTCTGTCCCCTGGATGATAACAGTACTGTCATTGTATAACTGTATTACTTAAGTATTACTTGCGGACATCTCCACATGACTTTCCCCCACCTGTAATGATTACAAACCACCAACCAAATGATGACACACAACAGCCAACCTGTGCAGGACCCCTGATATATTAAACATATTAAGTTGTTTAGATATTGCTGTTTTCTGACTTGGCTAAGGTGTCTTGGCAGTGCCTTGTTGTCACATATGACTCTGACATTGTGAACAATTTTTTTTTAAGTGATGTTCATTTCTATGTTTAAAGCATCGAATACTTTTATGTAAAACAGACTTCATTTAGAGTAAATATTTCCAGTAAATCTATATTAGATGAGATGAAGAGGTGATTCACAAATCTATTCTGGGTCTGGACTCCTGTGCCCAGACTAGAGATATTAAACAATTTGCATATTATTAACACACAGTTAAAGAACTTTAAAAACAAGTCATCCCTGACCTCTCTAGATGCTTTAATATACATTTATTTAATCTTAGAGATCCTCAAAGATTAAAGCAGAAACTCAGAAGCTGGGTTTCAGTCAGTTTATAATAGCTTCTAAACACCTGCTGGTTGTTAACATTGGGGGCCTGGCAGCCTGCCAGGATTTTATCTCATGCTCCGAGCACACTAGAGCGACAGCGGAATTTGTCCGAATTCTGCTGTCGCTCCAGCCCGCCAGCTCCATGCAGGGATTGCAGCAGCACTGTCAGCTGGCTACGATCCAAGCCACAGACATAGCTCGAGTCACAGTCAGCTCTGCACTAAAATAGTGCAGGCTGCTGCGACCGATGGCACATGACAATGGCAATTGTTGTGTTGGTGGGCACTGCGCCACCCACTTGCATTGCAAGTGTGTTAGTGCGAGTGTCATACGGATGAAATTCGGATGACATCCACACTGGTGTGCATAGAGCCTCAGAGGAAAAAAACCTAAGATTTTTACTGCTAATGTGAATTTGAAAATGTATTTCCTCCACAATATTTATATATACAGAGATGGATGAGGGTTTTTTTTAAAGTGCTATTAATGCTTGTGTGGAATATGTTCATTTTAAAAGGACTCTTCTCTTAGGCTGCATTCAGATCAGAAAGGCCGGAAATACGCGAGCATGCAGCTTGTATATCTCCGGTGTTTCATCCGCATTTTGCAAACAGCCATTGCGAACACCCAATGTATTATACATGCATTCTTGCTCCATGTTGTGGACGGCAGACGCTTGTATAATGCGCTTGAAGCATCCAGGAATAGCTCCTGTCCAGCTGAAGCTTTGGGTGTAGAAACTCCTGAAATAAATGGGTAACTCTCAGAACAACGGTTTGCCAGATTTTTCAATGCATTTACCGCATGGGAAATGCAGAGAAAACGCCTGCAGTGTGAATACAGCCTTCAAGAAAGGTTTGTGTGATATATGGCTGCTTTTGATATTGTAAGTCCAAATATACATATGAAGAGTATAATCCTGCCAAATGTCATAAAATTTACTGGAATCTCAAAACTGTGTTCATCCACAAAGCTTTAAGAAGGTTACCAAAATGATCAATAGGCAACACTTATGCTGCTTTCACTGCAGCTTATTATTATACAGGATTTATATAGCGCCATCAGTTTGCACAGCACTTTACAATATGGGAATACATTACTGTTACAATAGAATGTAAGACAAGAGGTTAGCAGGGCCCTGCTTGTGAGAGCTTACAATCTAAAAGTGATACAAGAGGTAGTAGCTTTGCGGGGATGAATTGTGTGAGAAGGTTCAGTTGATAGGTTGGAGCAGGATAGGCTTCCTTGAAGAGTTATGTTTTCAGGAATCTCCTTAATGCAGGCAGTGTAAGAGATAGCCAGATAAGTTGTGATAGGCATTAACAGAGTATGGGAGAGATTCTCATGAAGTCCTGGAGGGGAGTGTGAGAGGAGCAGACAAGGGGGCTAGATTTGAGTTAAATGTAAATTAAGGACCAGGAATTTTTCTTTTTCCAGCGTGCGATGCACAACATGTGTTGCACAGTCTTGTTTATGTATGTGCTTGTGCTACACGCACATTTGCATTTGTATGTGTGCCGATGGAGTAATAGGAAGGAAGGAAGGAAGGATTGCCAGCACTCCAGTTAATGAGGTGGAAAGAATTTGAGTCCAGTTAAAAATATACATTGCCCAGCAAAGTATTTCTTAAACTCTTTGCCTCTTAGCAATGTGCTGTGTGAACGGAGCTTGTGTTCAGCTCTTCTTTCTTGGTGGCCTTTTTTTAATTCTGTGGTAATGCGCGAGTCGCACTGCACACTGCACAATCTTGCGTAAAGTGTGGGTTCTGCTGGATGTCATTTCTCCCGCCCATGTCACACTAACACTCACAGGGGTGGCTTCAAAGGACCCTTTAAGGGAAGGGGACCATCATAAAACATGTTGTCCAGGATAGTACTTTGACCAGCTGATTTTGCAGGAAGCTAAGAGTTTAAATCATCAACAGGCATTGTCGGTTGTTTTTGATTTAATTAGCATTTTAAATCACTTAAAAACCTTTTGAATTTAATATCACTTGAATTTTATTGTTATCTTAAGAGAGGTAGCAAGCCATCTATGTGATAGCATTAATCAGGTGACAGGTACACTTTATGTAGACAACAGGGGTGTGACATTTCTGAATCTTGAAATGCTCAGAGCTTAAACCCTTTCAGATTTAAACCCTACAATAAATGTAGGAGCTAGGTCCTGAATCTTGAAGTGGTTAAATGGCTTATCTGAAAAAAGATCGTACACGGATAGATGTTCTCTTAGGTACTGCTTTTATCACTGAATGTTTTCTTTTGCCTTTGGTCTCGTAGACTTTTAAAGATTCACATTTGTCTTGATAAGATTTACTGCTCGATGATGGTTGATAAATAATCATATAAATGTTAAAATGATTTTCATTTCTCCCTCATTTAAGTTAAAGGGAAAAAATACAGTTTAGCATTACCGCAGACGCGCATATTTGTCTGTGTTCATTCACGGTCTCATAAATTAGGATCACAGGGATTAATGCGGCAGCTGCTTGGATGCTGCTGTGTTGCACCAGTTGGAGATATTGTTTCGCAAATGAAGAGATACATCTGAGTATCATCATTTATAGGGACAAGGTTAGTCACAGAGTCCCACCGTTTTCTTCATGGTAACAGCAGCCTGCAGCGGTATAATTACTGGCAAAGCATATTACAAATTTAGGACACAATAGATATATATTATGGTTGCTTGTGTGGCATTCTAGGAAGTACAGAGTATTGCAGTTTTCACATCAAGCTGTAAAGGACATTTTGTTCTTCTACTAAAAGATGTATATGTGATTTACCACACTGTTGTGTGTTAGTAAATAAAAGTAATTTAAGGGGACTCGAGCTGCTTTTTCTGTTCTGTTTAAACTAAAGACTCCTCTGTGAGTCTAAACAAGTCCCAAATCCAGTTACATTGTGATGCAAAAGCCTTACAAAATAAACTAAAATTCGCTGAGGAAGCCAAATCCTCCTTTTGTGTTTCACCCGCTCCCCCGTCTCAGACACTGCAGCACACAGTGAGAGACTTTCACCAACCGAGGAGATGCTGTCAGTCCAGAAATCAGTAGGCAATACTAGGTGTGGACAGGTGATGAGTGGCAAACTACAGATGTGTAATTAGCAGATTCAATATTATAGCCACTCCTCCTGCAACATTTTTGCATCCAACTGCAGTGAAAGTACGAGGAGTCTACATGATGAGAGTGGCAACTCTGCTGCAAACACAGAAAATTGAATTGAGTGAACTTCTCTGGTAGGGTCAACAGGTATTTATGGGACCTTGCAGGGGCACTAAAAGAAAATTCTAAGGCAGATGCACATATTAAGAGACACAAAAAGTATATTTTTTTCTAACAAGTGGCTATATTAATGTTTTACAATGTAAAAAATATTTCTTTTTGTAGAAACAAAGCCTCAAAAAATGTACTATTCAAATTATTTACATATTGTAATTTTTCTTTTTTTAGACTTTGACATGCTTCAGGTTTCCAAAAGGGAAAGATAGGAATTATGCACCTTAGTTTGTGCTCAACCAGCATCTGCCATCGACTTGAGATATGTTTTACCTGTGAAAAAAATCACTAATAGCTTAAAAATATCTAAACCTATAAACATAAATGTAATATATTTCAGCTTGCCAGGTCTTAGTGTCCGTTCCCACCGGTGCGATGTTCGGCCGTGAAACTTGGCCGAACATCGAGCTCTATTACAAGCCTATGGAGGCTTAAAAAGCTGCATTTGCAGCCTTTCAAGCATCCTCTCGATCTTCGCGGCAAGTCCAGGTGCCTGCACTAGATTTGCGAGCTTCGCCAGCGCTTTCAGGCCAAGTCAATGGCCCGACCCTTGGGCGTAGTGTGCGGGGACACTGTACTACCGCTGTCACTGTGGCCGAATTGTCGAGCGGGGATTCAGCCACGATGACAGCAGCTAAGACAGTGGGGAACGGGCCCTAAGATGTGATGTCTGTATTTGTTTTCTTTTTTTTGGGATTACTTTTTATTTTCACCTGGTAATCCTGCAACTAACACACCTCCTTTTCCTTTGTCTACAATAATTTCTCCATGGTATCTATAGGGGTAGACATGGTTGTCACACAGGCTGGACTTCAGACATGTCTGTTCATCTTCCTTACATGCTAGATTTATAGGACTAACAGTTTACAGAAGAAAGATAAGGCTCTTTGTTCTTTCTCTAAAGCTAACAAGAAGTGACAAGGGCATTGCCTTTCTGGCAAAATCAACAGGTATATTCTGTTCTTGTTGAAAAATGCTCTTAGCCTGAAATGTTAAAATGATGGCATCTGCAACATCTAAGGATTGGTAGGCTGCAATATATTATATTTTGTTTTTGACTTTAGATAATGCTTTAATAACTTGAAGTGGGACTCTAGAACATGTATAATATGAAAATTGGTGGAGCTCTGCATTTAATAATATTGCAGCCCATGTACAGCAGTGTTTAGACTTGGGGAGGGAAAAGCAGCACAAGTAGCCAATCAGTTTGTGTAGCACTGCAAGTAGCATAGTGATAGGACAGGGCAGAGTGGCATAGAGACAAGCTTATTAATATTCTGCTTCTCTTTTCACTGTACAGTAACAAGTTGGGGAAGGGATCAGATCTGTAAGTGTTACCTAACTGCAGCAGAGAATAATTAGGTCTCCTGCCTTGCCTGACAGGCCGGCTGTCATGTGTGGCAAAGCTGTGTAAATCTCAAGACTGGATGAACAGAAATACAACTGCTTTGGCTGGTGAAAACAGTTTTTATATATGTATCTCATTTTATTTAGCTGTTTGCCTTGAGCTTAGTTTTAACTTTCATGTAGAAAAGTCAATAAATTGTGCTATAAAGATTTTTTAAATAAAATATGGGCGGGAACCCTCTCCGCTCTTATTGCTGGCGAAACCCCGCTGGCAATATGAGCGCCAGACATGCAAGAACGTTTCAAAACGAACACACGCTGCCTTAAAAAAAACTCATGTCCAGCAGAGTCATTTGGCGTGTTTGTGAGCATTTAAACACATATGTGACTGGCTCCCATTGAAAACAATGGGAACGCGGTTGTACAGCACTTTTACGCACATAAAAATGCTGCAGAGTGAACTCAGCCTTAGGCTGTGTTTACATAGGGAAAAGATCGGTTTGTGCTCATATTTCCAGTAATTGCCAGGTGGATTTTGTGAGTGGTTTTCATGCAAAAACACACTTTTAAAAGTGTATTTTTGCATGGGGGTTATTGGCTTTGGGCAAAAAATGCATGTCTTCTGTCCAAAAAAAAGCTGTGGGAGAACTTTTTTTGTGGCAGATTTTATAAGTGTTCAAACATTCATATGTAAACCAGTCCTGTTAAAATGAATGGGTTTGCCCATGTTGATAGTTTTTGCACATTCGAACGTGCAGCAAAATGCTCATATGTGAACACACAACGAAGCTTGCTAGTAACCAGATTTTTTTTTTAAGGCCACAATTACATTGTACCATGCTAAGCTGAGACATTTGTAACCTCTCCCTGCTTAGTTGTTTGCTTTTGGAAGAAAGAAGGGTAGCTGGAAAATCAGGGCCCCTTAAAAACAAATTATTCAATGAGAAATGAAAACATATCCAATCTTCTGTCCTGTTCAAGGCTGGGTATATATTCATAGAATATTAACTGAATCTTGATGATTCTGTCGATATTGTATGTGTGTGTGTGTAGCACCATCTTGTGTTTTCTGACAGGCTTCGTTCAATCAAAAGATGGAAGAAGCCTGTTTAAAGAGAAGCCTGTTGAAGAGACCTCGCAGCATATAAGCTCCTCGCTGACACTCTGACAGCGGCCGCAGGCTGCTTGTCGAATCACATTGTACACAGCGGGGAGTTCCCCCACGGATGCTCAAAGCATCTGTACAGAAACCCCATTCAATTTATTTTGTTCAGTCAGCATCTGTACTAAATTGATGTGTATACTCAGCCTTAGTAGTTTCACTAAAACCATACAAACATTTTTAATTCACAATGGTGACAACAAATTCCCTTTTATTCCCCATCTTAAAGAATAGGAAATAAATGCCCACCCACATGTTCTTCCACAATGCATATTTGTTTTGTGGAAATTATTTTGTACAAGATGGGTTCATAACAGATTGTGTCCTGAAGTACAAGAGAGAGTGTTATGACGGTGATTAATGAAAGGCATAATACAGGAGAGAATGTAATTGAAATGACAGCTGGGAGCTTCATGTACCTTCCCTGTGTTGATCAAAGGCAGTCAGATTTTAGAAAACAGAATATTCCCTTTTTTTCTGAAGCCCTTCTGCACTTGGCCAAAACTGTCTATAAGGACTGTGAATGTGTTTTAATATTCTGTGTGTCATACGACCCTTCCATGTTGGCTTTTGTTCCACAAAAGTAAAACTTCCAATTGCTGTTCAGTTGTATTTTTTACTAACATATGCCAGTCAAGTCAGATGGCACATGGCTGGCATCTGAGAAATGTTGTTCCACCCTTCTTTTTACAAAGCAGGTGTTACAGTTTTACTTGTAGGAAAATAATTTTAGAAAATATTAAGAAGAAATTGTTCATATGTTAATGCCAAAAGGCACAGTATTTATAACATTTATATTTAGTACTAATATTATTGGTAATGTTAATACATAAATAATTGAATTATTTTTGCCATTCTTTCCCTTAGCACAAAAATATTGCTAAGAAATAATATAAAAAA
>JAEOBE010323634.1:0-10693 GCA_022657655.1 Phrynoglossus myanhessei | reverse complement strand
GAGTATGCAGATAATCAAATCTCAGAAGTTGACCTGGGCTTGTACCTTCAGGGTGGTTCACACTGCAATGTCATATACCACAACATATGAATCCTACACAGAGGTGCACTCATTTTAGAGAGACGATTCAAACTGAATAGTCTGCCATGAGCCACAATGCATGAAAATTTATGCAGGATACATTCGCTGTAGACGGTTATGGTACTAGACTAATGCCTCCACAGCGCATTAAAGCATGCATTCTGCAGTACCTGGTTAATTGTGTGTCATTAATAGAATTGCTACATAAGTTTCTACTCCTGTGAATAATACCATCTGATATGTGCATTTGCTACTGCATAGTGGCACTGTGGATTCTATGTCAAAGAAAAGGACTTTCAAAAAAAATTGTAAGGCCATTTCCCTGTAATACAAGGGCAACCTGTGTCTCCTACCATCACTGTATTTCAGTGCTGTAGCCTCTTCAGCATTTAACACACCAATGTCAGTTACCTGTGTCCCTAACCACATACTGTGGACCCCCACCCCTTCCTGTCACTGCTGTGTCCTGCAGTGATACATTGGTTGGTGAATTGAATCACAAATGATACAAGCATCCTCCAATGCTCTTGGATGTATGGAAAAGCCCTAGAGGCTTCAGCACTGAAAATGAGTGATGCTAGGAGAGACACATGACCTCCAAAGGTGTAAGTATAACTCTTCTGTTCCAGAGAACCATTTTTTTAAGGTGATTGATAGTGTTGTTTAAACCGTAAACTGTGACCAAGCTATATTTTTTTAAATATTTAATCATAACAAGCAGTAAATAAGCTTTAAAATGAGTCCTTACTGACCTCATTAGCAGAAGTATTTCTATACTCATTTTCACCGTCTGTCCTTTTTCTGCTACCCGTTCCAGCAATGGCTTAGTAGCCTGCAAGCCTTCTAATCTCAAATGTAAACACAACTTCTTAAAGAAGGGAGAGAGAGAGAGAGCAGGGTACTGAGATTGGATTTAAATATTTTCAGTACTTCTTTTGAAGATCTTCTCATCTTAATGATGAATGGCTCCACAGTGCCTGCAGCTAAAAGGCCATTGAGGGCTTGATTTAAAGCTAATTTACAGTTTGTTATAGCCTAATTCCAATCTTGTGATTTTCCTGTCATCTGCCACACCCCGCTGGAAAACGCCTGTCCCTTAAAAAAAAAAAAACAACAGTCTATGTCCTAAATCTTTACTTTTTCAAGACGCTGGGTAATTATATTTTTAACTTTTTGCCCAATATGGAATTGGTCTTTAGAAAAAGGTTAATCCTTGAATGTCCATAGTCTGGCCACAGGTTGACTTTAAAGAGGTACATTTTAAACTATTATTAAGGGTTCACAGCACCTAGATGTGATATTCTTGGGAAAGGTAGGCCAGCATTTATAGCCCCCATATTAGGCAGCCTATATTGCTGGTTGCAGCCCTGTCAGGTATGAGTTAATCATCCTTTCTCTGTGAGTCTTGTTGGCTGCAGCACTAGCCTAGTCACCTGTGGTTTATTGAATCCAATGACACCTCCAGCTTCGGGATTGGCCTTGTCTCCGTTGGTGCCCTAATTAAGCACCATCAGCCAGTGCTTCTGAGCTAGCTATAGTTCTTGTATATCTTGTATAGTTTTTGTTTGTGTGTCAGTTTTGACCTTGGCCTGCCCTGGGATTATTGCTCTCCTGTTGCCTGCCCTGACCTCAGCTTGTGCTCACATTACTAATTGCCAGCCACCAGCCTTTGACCTCAGTCTGTTTCCTGGCTTACTACCTGGTTGTGTCTTCAGTGTGTACCTCTTCTTGGTAACAGGGGCATGCCTGTGGCATCACCTGGTCAGAGATATAGTCTAAAGGTGGCCATACAGTGCTTGAACCTGAGCTGGTTCTCGAAGAACTGGACAAAATTTAAGCAGTGTATGCCTCTGTCGGTACACTTTCAGCTGGCTTTCTGCAATCAGCTGATTGAAGGAGCTGGCTGGAGAATCATTGGCCAAACGGAATTGGTAGCCAATGAGCTGCCAGTATCCCGTATTCTAACAGCGTTCGGTGGCTGCTGTCAAAATACAATGGCAAGCATTGGGAGATTCCCTTATCAGCGCTAATAGCATTGATGGGAGAATCTGGCATGTGTTCTTCATTCAGACGAAAGGTTGAATGAAGAAAGTATCATACTGTATGGCCAACTTAAGTCCTGGGGGCATCCAAGTACTGATAGGCACGCTTGCCTTATGGGAATAGTGGCTGCTATAGGTGAAACAACTGACTGCTATTTGCACTGCCTTAGCATGCCTGCAGCTGGTCCTGACATTGTGTTGCCTGGGAAGAAGCTGAATATCTTTGCACACAGTATTTAAATGTTGTTGGATGCGTACTGTTGTATTAGTTCACAAGCAGTAAAAATTAAAATTTTGCAGAAGTTGGTTTAACTGCTTCTAAGTGGCTAAGTTTTATTATGCACTATTTTTAAAATGTGTAGTATTGCTGCAGATTATAGTTAAAACACTGACATAATTTCAGAAAATACAGTTTTGGATTAACCTAAACAGTCTGTATGTCATAGTTTCATTAGTTTCACCTAAAGGAATGCTTAAAAAACAATTATGGGAAATCAGTGAACCTAAATGCAGACCTAACTGAAATTATTTAAGCAAATAAATAAACACAGTTGAGTGTCAAATGGAGTATTTTATTATACCCCAGGACCCACATGAGCCAAGAAAAAAGAAGGGTAAGACTAGCCATGCACAAACATTTTAGCACAATATAGCTGTATCATTGCTGTGTGGCCTTAATGAAGTGCTAGTACACCAAACAAGAAGGGTGGATCACCTTGAGAATTAGAATCACTTTGCCTTATTAGTAATGTGAAATATAGCATTAATGCTCTATAACACTTTGGTTATGCCAATTGTGTCAGTATGGGTAGCTTATGTTATACATACCCTAAGGTTCAGATTTTCTGGAAACATTCAAAGACCTATGAACATAATATCTAGACTGCACAGATTCATTAAATATAATTCACACACATGCATATATAAAAATATAGTAAAATTACATTTCCTGCCTTATTCTTCAGTTATTTTACACAGCAGTCCACCAGCAAATCTACTGTACTTATATGCACTAGTAGTAGACCATTATTATATTTGGACAGCTGTATGTGCAAAATGGAAAAATTATGTCTAATTTTTCAAGGCCCAACAACAAATAAATATTAACCCTTATTATATATTCATCACATGAATTGACTTTAGTCATTGTGGGGTATGGAGGATGGCATTGCTGAACTTGTAGAAATGTTAGTTGACTGGCTTTGCTACGAAAAATGAAAGATCATTCAGTCATCCCAGCAGCTGGTTACAGGAAGCCTAGTAGTTTTTCTTTTTTTATCAATGAATATTACAAACATGAAAAAATACTCTGATTGAACAAGGGATGGACTGTAATGTCTCCACTCCTCATCCAATCAGACATCTTGCAGTAATTAATAAAAATACTAGACATTCTCCAAATGGCTGATGTGCCAAGCAACTGACCCCGTGTTTTCACAGAAGAGGGGAAGCCACTCAGCATAGCACCATACAGAATCAAGATCATTCCAGCTACTACAATACTTACCCATGGGCTGATCAGGTATGATAAATGCATTGTGACAACCTGTAAATAAGCATAAATATTACCCAATAACAAAAGAATTGGGTGTATTAGGCAGAGTATAGAAGAAGAAACTGATATTTTGTTAAAAGAAAAGTTTTATTGTAACACCATTATAATTGGACAAGATTTAAAATTCCAAGGTGTTGGGGTTGGATCATATGCGGGGGATTCCAATATATTTGTAACATGCACATCAGTTTACACAATATGTTAAACAAATTGTGTTAAAAAAAAGTATACAGCGGATGTCAAATAGAAGCCATAATTCCCAACGTGTTTCAACTTGTGAATTCCTCAAGGGAACATCTTTGCCATCCACAAAAAGGGGGGGAACAATTGTACCATGGAACCACACAACCAGACCACTGCAGTGGTGTGTCAAGTGGCTGACTAAATATCAGGGAGCCAGACACTAATGATTAAATGCTGGTGACTGGATGACTGTTAAGGTCTGGAACAGGTAGTCTGTGGCTGTGTGGTTCCGAGGTACAAGTGCCCCCCCCCCCCTTATATGGATGGCAAAGTTGCTCCCCTGATGAAGTCAAAAAGACGAAACACATCTGACACTATGGCTTCTATTTGACATCTGCTGTACACTTTGTAAAATTTGTTTAACATATCGTGTAAACTGATGTGCATGTTACAAATATATTGAAATCCCCCGCATATGATCCAACCCCAACACCTTGGGATTTGAAATCTTGTTGTATAATTTTAATGGTGTTACAATAAAACATTTCTTTTAACAAAATAGCAGTGACTTCTCCACTTTACCTGATATAACCAATTTTTATTGTTATTTGGTCACTTATATAAGGGTTCAGAGAGTAGAAACATCTCTTTCAACAGAGGGCCCAATTGTTTGTTAACAATCATTACAATTATACCTGGAGTTTAGCTTTATTAAACAGCTGAATTAACTTTCCAGCATGTATCAGTTATAGGGGGAGTGAATCAGCAGAAGTTCTTAGCCTGTGCTGTAAAAATTCAATGAATACAGTACTCATTAACACTAAGCACACAAACCTCTTTCTCTATTTTATTAAAATCTACTAAATATAAAATACATTTCTTTATGGGTGGCAAGTACTAACACAGGCAAATATCTAAGAAACGCCAACTGGAATTACAGAATGACATTTTATTATCAGCTGAAAGGTTTGTAAGATCCTGTTGGCCAGTTTACTGATAACACAGCTTAAATGATGAGTCAGAATGTTAGAGCAAGAAATAAAAACATCTTTGATAACACGCAGATGGCTTTTTATTTAGCTCATCCTGATCCTTAAACTGCTGAACATGTCTCCATTCCTAATGCGCAGTAACAAGCAGTTTTCAGCACATACCAGCTAGATGCTTTTCCATGCTCTGCAGTTCCTTTGCGGTTAAAGCTTCTTTCAGTAGTTTTTGGTTAGGTGAGCCCCCCGTTCTGGCAGACAAGACATCCGAGTCCCAGACTGGTTGACGCTGAATAAGTTCAAAAAGTGAGAAAAAGTACTTTTACAAACAAGTTTAAAATTTAAATAGGAAAGCAATAATTATATGTTCCTAGTACACCAAGCTTTCTGGAAACACATTGCTTCCTATTACAAGTGTCTGGTGTACTAGGGACTTTCAGAAATAGTTATCCCTCTAAAAACATCCGTAATAAGGATGTCCAACTAAATGTGGTCTACATACATCACATATCAATACAGTAATAATTACAGTCATACTGGGTATAACAATTTCCATCTTAGTACATCAGTCAGAAGCATAGAGCAATGGCAGGAGATATGCACAGGCCATAGTTAGGGCATAGCAAATTCTGTATAAAGGTGTCATCCTAAGATAAAGCCACTTCACTCCTCTTCCAACAATGGTCTTTGTAGGTTGGGTCACAAAATATATCTATGTATATTTACTAGTGTAACACATTACATACATTATATAATAGTCCTGTATATGTGTAAAAAAATTACTCTGTACGAATGGCATAGAATGGAAGCATATGGAATAACAGTCATCTTGAACCCATTAGGGAAGACTTTTTAGAGGTTTAATTTAACAAAGGACATTTTTCTATTTCTACTGCTATCAACTAAACTGGAGAGCAGGAATCCAAACTACCTATACATGATCTGAGAATCAGAAGACCTCCTGTGTGAACCAAGGATTGTGCGATGTAATTGCAATGTATAGTACTGTTTTGTGATTTATTAATTCTTTTCATTGTTGTCTGTACTTTTTAATATTGAGGAAAAAGGCTATAGTGTACTGAATGTAATATATGATGTTCATACTTCTGGCATTTCTTCCTGTTATGGATGCCTGAACTTGTTAATAAAGCACTCTATAACCACTCTGCCTCCCAGACTACAGTATACAGCACAGTCATTATAAGGTATTTCTATAAAGTTAACCTGAGAGTAATATTCAGAATATCTACATGCTTACATAATTCTATAGCTGCATTTCAAAGACAGTTTTGGAGATTTCCATAAAATGCTGACATTGATTTTCTAATAACTGGTAAACTGCATACCTCCCAACTGTCCCTTATTTGGAAGGAATGTTTTTCATTTGGAGCCAAATCCCTCTTGGTGATGGTGAAAAAAAGACACCAGTAATTTTTGACATATATATTATTAATGGCGCTGATAATTGTGGGGTAGAAGGGGCACTTCCATTACCTAAAAACATGGAAGGCGTTCCTCTATCTCATGTCAGAAAGTTGTGAAAAGTGAGTAATGATCTTGCTTATAAACATTAATAACAGGGCATTTTAATTCATTCATAATGCTTTAGATGTTCTGTGGAAATTACAAGTAGTGCAAAAATAAGTAGTAATATCACCAAGAAAACATTAATGTAGTACTGAAGGCATCAGGACCTTCTACATTTATTATCCCTCAGAAACAATGTGGAAGAGCTCAGAGCATTTAGGTACAGTTCTCTTAATATCTGCTTCGCATGGTTTCTGGCTGGGTGTAGAATAGACCAAATTGTACTGATGTGCACCGTTTCTAAGCTATAGCTATGAAGATTTTCCAGCAAATCATGTTTTCAGCATTTCCCCAGGCAGGAACACTTGTAATTACTGAGCCAAGGATACTGGTTTAGAAAATGTGTAGAAAATAAAATAAAGCCAGATATCATTTCAGGTCAGGGGTACTTGAGGACTAGAGTGAAGAAAGCGTGGAATTCGGAGATATTCCCATTGTTTCCCAAGTATCATTTGATTTATTCAAGTTAAAAAATAAATATATTTTTTCAGTGCAGCACTGCTACTGTACTATCACAGGGCCCAAATGATAATATTGTTTGGCCATACCGTAACTGGAAAAAAGTAATGTAAACCAAATTCTGGCTTCCTTTTCAGGTCGAAAGTATCTATTGTATTTCTAGATTCTGACCACTAGATAAAGCTGAGGAGCCTAGAAAATAAGAATTTTCCCTTTTTAAAGTGTATGTTTTAGTTTAGTAAATAAAATAATGTTGTATTTCCTACCATATCAAACTATATGCATAGTAAATTTTGAAACCTGGATTTTTGCTTGAAGATTGGAGGACTGTACCGAACGCAGCTTTACCTCATTCACTAAGCTAAATTAACTATACTTTGTGAAGATGCTCCAGTATTCTAGTAAATACTCCATTCTGTTTCTAATTAACACTTCTGACAGGGCCAGAGGGAGAATACTATATTGCTCTAACTCATTCACATGTCTGTATATGTTAGCTTGCACTACTGAGCTCTGTAAACTACAGGCTTTTTCAACAAGTGATAAGGGAAACCTTTACAAAAACTGCTGGTTGGAATATAAGGATACATAATATTCATATGCAATAGTTCATATTTACCTGGCCAAAAATGTCAGAATAATGTTGAGGTACTTGTTAAGGAAACCTTAAAGTGCATTTAAGTGTATTAAGCCTGCAAATTTGGGAAACATCAAAGCAATCTGACAATGATGTCCCTATCTCAAACAAACAGTCCAAATTAGACATGAGCCAATTAAGATACCAGCATGTCTATGGAGAGTGAGACGATATCCAGGCAATCATAGGGAGAACATGAAAATTTCATGTAGATAGTGTCTTAATTTGAACCAAGAACCTCAGTACTGCAGGGCAGACATGCTAGTCACTAAGCCACTGTGCTGTTCAAATGAGAAACCTCCACTTCCATGGCCAATTGTTGAAACCAAGCAAATTCAGGATTTCTGCTGTGGTTCTTCTTTTTCAGTAGACTGCAATAATGTCATCAAACCTACCAACAAGAGAGCCATTGCATATAGATAGCTCTAGAGTCTGTGAGATCAGGGCACTCAACCTGCTCCCCCTGAGCATGTTGAAATCAGAAATGAAAACAGAATTATATGCATCTGCATGTCCTGTCATTCTGTGATATAAACTCATTATTCCAGCTGTGTTTTTGACCTTTAAAGGTGATTACATTCAGAAATATTCCTTGAAAAAACCAAAAGCCATAAATGTTTTTGTTTTAAAGAAATGTATCTGATTCTTTGAAATTTTAAGTATGTAATCTGAAAATGATAAAAGGCATAATGAATCAGTAGGTATCTCATATGATCACAGGAGGTAGAAATGACGAAAGTTTCAGTGGATTTCACTTGGATAACAAAGGAAATATACAAAACTGTAATTGAACTCTGAAGGATAATTTCATAGCAAGGGAATTTCATATTGGCAAATGCACTTGGACAATCTGTTCAAACATAAGCGGAAAGTCATATGTTTCAATTTGTTTCAACATCTCAGATCTTGCTGGGTTTAGTTTTATCATCCTCTTTACAAAAGAAACACAAGATTACAAAACTCAGGATCCCCTTTCTGGAAAAAGTATCTGCCTGACATAATTGCTTTGAAAAGACAGCAACCTTTATTCATCAGTGAAAATTACATAAGTAAAACTGTGGTTTAATCTGAGCTATTTGTATTATACAGTTTCTTGGGTAAACAAATATGGAGATTAAGTTGTTATAAAAAGATGTATTAAAGGTCATACAGCAAGAGCACAAACAATGCAATACAAATACTAAGTTCATATGAGTATTCAGTATCCTCAGGCTCAGATATAGGCCTAAGGGGCCTAACCAGAAAGGATATTGTCAGTATACTAGTAGTAGATGTCTCATCTGTGAACTGTAGAGCTCTCTTCTAAAACCAGAAGGCAGTTTCTTGTCATCACTTCCATCACAAAGTCAATTTAAAGTAAATCTATATGTAAAGCTTGCTAGATTGTTATCTGGATTTTAAAGATGAGCTGTGCCTTTCAGATCATTCCTAGAACACCGAATTATGCAAACGCATGAACTCTGGCACTCCTCCTACTTCTTATACCTTTCCAATGGTACCTTGTCCAGATTAGTGGGGCTTTTCTCCCTTGACCTGCTACTATATTGGATACTACATTGGGAAAAAGGGACAGTGTGATAAAAATGTATGTCTACTGTGTCACCTTTCTACAGCTGTACTGCAGTATTAGATGTGAACAGAAGTAAACATTGACTGCACAGAAAAAAAAAAGGATTTACAGGTAGAGAGTGTCTAATAGTGTCTACAAGTAATGGTACACAGTGTCTAATACAATGGTTAAAATAATTTATTATTGTGATCTTCAGCCAGGCTAGAAGGTGCCAGCGTCCCCCCCCCCCAAATCTGGGGCAAACCAACTGTCTAGCAATTGATGTAAAACCAGCCAAAAAGCACTACATTGATGAGTTTATGTAGTCATACTACTGTTCTCTTATGTGACCTGGATATTTGCCAGCTTCTTCTCCCAAGCTTCTCTTAGGCTGCATTCACACTGCTGAGTTTTGTAGTATGACATGTCGCATTACAAAATGCCTCATAACGCTAAAAGAACCAAATCCCATTTTTATGAATGGGACTGGCTCACACCAGGGAGTTTTATTGTGCATTACAAGCATGTGACAAGACACTAAAGTTCTCCCCGAAGCAGCATTCGGTGTTAAACGCAGTGTATTACACTGAAAGCTCTGGTGAAAATTAATGTGCTCCAAGGAGAGCGACCTGCATAGTACACACACCAGCAACCCACCAGCCAACACTACCCGGGAATCACCCTACAATAGGCACTCTGAGCAAGTACTGAACACAGCCTTAGGGATGGGGTGTTTGGCTGTCTTGACTGGCTGGAACACGATGATGTAACTCCCATGGAGTGTAAACCTTCCCCGCACGCAGCAGATGCAGGAGTTGAACACTGACCTGCACATGTATAGCTCAGTGTAAAGAAGATTGTGAAAAAGAAGGTAAGAAGCCTTTACTGCAGAAGAGACAAGTTATGTAAATAAAATATCTTCTTGCTCACAATTTTTTTATTTAAACCTACACTGTTGTTTTAAACATGTCCATTTACACATATGGTTAATTATCCAGCTTGCTGAGGCCAAAGTCTGTATTTATCAGAATGAAGAATAGAACTCATCACTTATAGTAAACATTTTACCATAGGCTTAGCTTTAGAAGGTAGGGGTAACTGGAAGACAAGAATAAAAGTAAATCTAAAACCACATTAGATGGAATTTAATTTGCTAAAGTACTGTGCATCATACTTTTTTTTAAATAAATTATTGGTTTGAACTTTTTCATCTTTTTTTTAGTGCTGCTGATCTGGTGCAGTATCTCTTTCTGCTACTTCCTGCCTAGATGCAGCAAATCACTGGCTTCCTAAGAGCAACAACATTGTACCATATTAGCATGACTGCTTGTTGTCCTCACCAGGAACTTCTGCGACAGATTAGCAAAGCAGGGTTCAATTGGGAGGCAGTTAGCTTCCCACAACTTGAATTGGACCATAAGGGAAAGATCACCAGATATTCAATTAATAATAGCTACAGATTTAAGAGACCGAGATTACATTAACATGTTAAGGTTTTGTCAAGTAGCAAGGAGCCAGACACACACTGGGAGGTGAAATTAAAAGGTAGTTTACTACTATGGTAAGAGAACGCAATACCAGACAATGTAATAAACAGAGTAAGTCCAGATAGCA
>JAEOBE010318287.1:0-12812 GCA_022657655.1 Phrynoglossus myanhessei | reverse complement strand
GTATCTCCTCCCAGATCTGGACCAGGGCATCACTGAGCTCCTGGACAGTCTGAGGTGTAATCTGGTGGTGTCAGATGAATTGAAACATAATGTCTCAGAGGTGTTCTACTGGATTTAGGTCAGGTGAGCTTGGGGGCCAGCCAAATGGTATCAATTCATGCATCATCCATCATCTATTGGACCCCTAATGTTACTTTTGCATTTTAAAGAAGCTATTCAAGCACAGATTGTGCCTGAACACCTTCTTCCCTAGCTCTGTAGCCAAGGAATGACAGCAGAGAACCCAGTAGTGAAGCAATCAGTGTTGCTTCCAGCTTCAGTCAGTGGGAAAGAGATTGACAAACAGATGTTCACTGGTCTCTCTCGCCACTTCCTACCATCACCCAAGTAGATTTTTTTTGGCCTGCAGGAAAGACAATAGAGCCTAGACAGGAAATGTTAGGTGATGGGGGGACCACGTTACCAGCCGTGGAAGTGATCTGGTGGCAGATGAGCCACCAGAATTGCTTCCAGTGTAAAGCCGACAGACAGCTTTCTACATGTAAAATGAGTAAAGGTGGCAACTGTACAGCACTGTCAACAAAAATATTAAAGTAAAATGCAAAAAGTTGAAAAATAAATATTACCATTACTGCTACTCTTACAATTTTCTTTTAGTCCCAAAACAAAGCCCCACAGACACCTGTTGTTCCTGCTACTAAAATCCATCTCATGCAGCTTCCTGTGAAGTGATGTCAAAGATGCTTTAAGCCCGTAACACACTGCTTGCGGTGCTGTGGGGCAAAGCTGCGGCACACGGAACGGAGCAAGCAGAGTTGGGCAATGTTCATCTACCGCCGCTCAACTATACAAGCTCTCGCACAGCGGGCAAGCAAGCAATCTTAGGAAGACACACTGCTTGCTCAGCTCTGTGTGGCATGCATTGTGACACGGGCTTTAGTTTTCTTGAATTCAGGACAACATGTCCACTTTCATGTAGGTTGTGCCTGGTTGCATTACAATGAAAAACTGTTGCAAGAGCATGGCTATCAACAATGTTACTGCTGATTTTCGAGCTTGTAGCTTGTCAGCCAGCACCTGGCCACACACAGTCCTTCCCACTGTGAGCTGCAGTGTCTGGGATGGTGAACATGTGAGACAAATAAAGGAGGATTTGTTGTGGTTAGGAAGGATAAAAGCAGCATTCTGTTTAATTTATGAGACTTCTGCATCACATATTAATTAAGCCCATATATGGAAATTCCACTATTATCATTCAGTCATATGCAGTATCTGTTTTTTCCTTTCAAATGATTGGGCATTCATTGTAAACATAGCTTTGCTGTATTTACTATGCTGAACATTTCTTTTTGCTGTTTGAACATTCATTACTTTGTCAGTACAGCAGGGTGTTAAGAGAACTGCATTCCCTAGCCTACTCAGATAATCTAACCAAGACCCTTCCCGAACCCTTGTCCATACTTACCTCTTTGTGATGACATGCATAGATCAGAAAGAGCTGTACTATGGTAGTACAGACACAAGGAGTAAGGCCCCATTTAATTTAACAGGAAGCTAAGGCTTATTCACACTACTATCAGTTTCCTTCAGAAAATTCATACAGATGCATCCCATACTTTTTCAGTGGTGTCATTCACACCATCATTTCTTGTTTGGCCAGTTCAGGTCAGTTATCATGCACAAGAAACTTTTTGAGTTCAGCTGCGTTTTTTGGCTACAAAAATGTGCATTAATGCAGGATGCGGCAAAATGTCAATGGACTTTTCCTATGGTCTAGAAGTGCTGGAGATGAATGTATATGCACAAAAACATGCAAAAACGCTCAAATTTGCAGCAGCTTTTAAGCATCAAAATTCATGAAAAGTGACAAATACTAACAGGACCAAAACTATTAGTGTGAATGAGGCCTTAATATGCAGGTATGGCCATCACTGGACTACACTTCTGCATATTGGGCTGAAAACACCACAGGTGTCTGTCACCATCACGGACAGGTAAGTATGTAGCAGGGTGAGGGGTTAGGTTAGACTTTCTAGGGGGCTATGGAGAGGGAGCTGACCTTTTTTGGAAAATAAAGTTAAACAAAATAATGATTATTGTAATGATTATGGGGCTATAAATGAACCCCAGAACCTTAAGGCTGGATTCACACCATAAGCACAGCATTTTCGCCCCTTTTTTCACTGCCTGCGACAATGCGGGAAACAGCTGAATGGCCATTTCATACACACATTCCATCTATAGCATAGGCAGAAATGCACTTACAAAATGCAGCGAAGAAGGACCTGGACCTCTTTATGCATTTGACTTATTTTGGCATGTACAAACATGTCTGTACAATGTGCAGAAACGTGCCATTGTGGTCTCTTTCAGCGTTTCTCAGCGATTTGAGAAGTACTGAAAAACACTGTGGTAGGAATCCAGCCTAAAGGGAAATAAATTGTATAGTGATAGTGATTTTATTTGATCACAATTGGCAAATAATAGTAATTTCAAATATACTTTGTATATGTAAATTAGTTAAATTTGAAACATGGAACATTTTATATCACTCAACCGAAAACCTGCTCTTAGAACAATTTACATTTTATTGTGCATGAAATCATATTACATGAGAATCTAAATATCTGACATTTTTAAATGTTTTTATTTTTTTACATTATGTACCAAAGTAAATCTCCAACACTGATGTTCCCTAGTACCTCTCTTTGAAGTAGCAGAAAAGGTTGTCCACAACCTCATCATAAATAACAAGCCCCCCTTGTTTACAGTGCTTGACAGCATGTCGTCTCCATAGAATGATCCCAGCTTATGGTTAACCCACACTACCCAATGTCACCGGCAGGTAGAAACAGAGCTGTGAGAAGAGAGGTCTTCACTTAGAAGGGTCATGTATGAGATCTCCAGTTTCACTGGAAAATCCCACTAGCTGGGGTATCTCTTGATAAAAAAGTGCTTACTAACTTACTTCACTTTCTGTTTACAGAACCTAGATGCACTACATGATCATCTAGGTACCATTTATCCAGGTATGCGTGCTCCATCATTTAGGTGCACTGACGCAGAGAAAGGAAAAGGCCTTATTTTGCATTACTATTCGGAAAGAGAAGGACTGCAGGATATTGTTATTGGCATTATTAAAACGGTGGCACAGCAGATCCATGGCACTGAAATAGTTATGAAGGTAAGTGCTTGAATCACTTGTGTCTTCTCTTATTAGTTTATTCTTCTCATGGGTCTAATCACCTACAGTACAAGCCTCCGAATAAATAGTTTGATGGCACTATTGATATGGGGCCTTATTTATAAAAAGAAAGGTAGCAAAAAAATGATTGCGGCCCTAAGCAAATGATCAGCTTCTAATTGTCATATTTACAGTGTGGATTTGTGAAATAAAACAAGGATTCTGGTTGTTTTTCCATATGTAAGTCTCAGGTCCACATATTGTGACCTAATAGATAAATAGGTGCCTAAGTAACAAAAGTTTGCTTGAAGTATTTGCTATTCTTGCACGTTCACTTTTATAGCTTCCAATGCAATCTCATACCCTGAATAATATCAAAACAATGAAACCCCATTCCATATGTGTTATAGAATTATCTGCAATGCATGATAGAATCAGTTGATATCCGCACTCCAGAACGTATAACCCAGGAAAGTGGGTGCTCGTAGCAAGGACGGATGGCACAATCAAAATGTCATGAAGATTAGGGATGAGCGTTCGGGTCCAAACCGTTCGGAATCCGAACGGTTCAGCACCCGAACCTTCTCCACCCGACCATTCGAGCCAAACCCAAATTTAGACTGCGCCTGAACGGCGCTCGGTCGGAATTAACGTAATTGGCCAATGCGCTGCTTCAGCCAATCACCGTTACTTCCGACGGAGCGCTGTTCAGGCTACGTGTAAAGTCGGAAGTGACAGTGATTGCTTCAGCCAAGCACCGTCACTGCCGTTCGGGCTCCGTCTAAATTTGGATTCGGCCTGAATGGTAGGGTGGAGGAGGTTCGGGTGCAGAACCGTTTGGAATCCAAACGGTTCGGACCCAAACGCTCATCCCTAATGAAGATAAAAGGATTCGCCAGCACTCCGGTTAATTCAAAAATAAAGTGTCCTTTTTATTAAAGACCAGGCATCATAGCAACTGCATCCTTTCAGGGCCGTGCAAGGTCCACTTATTCAGACACAATGTGCCTAAAGAAGGGAACCCTGCACGGTCCCAAAATGTTGCATGTGCTATGATGTCTGGTCTTTAATAAAAAGAACACTTTATTTTTGCATTGTGCCTGAAGAAGGGAACCCTGCGCGGCCTCAAAACGTTGCATTTGCTATGATGCCTGGTCTTTAATAAAAAGGACACTTTATTTTTGTATTATTCGGAGTGCTGGCGAATCCTTCTATCTGTATGATAGAAACACCTACCACATTTTTTTTCATTATAGAGGGAATATACCAATTTGCAATTTGTAGTGAATCTTATTTATCTCGTACTTTTGCCTCTAATACTCATGCTGTGCCAATCTATTTTGCCGACATGTAGAGAATCACATGGATTAGGTTATGCAGTTCTCATATGTTCAGGAGAATTAGAAAATAGTGATACATCAAAATTTCCCTTTTCACAACAAATCAGCAATAGGGCTCTCCAAACACTTTCCCCTTTGGTCATACCATTTATGCTACGCTGGATGCACACATATCAATATGATTTATAAGTCAATAAATTAATGTGACTAAACCGATCATATTAAATGAATATCACAAGAACGCCCAATGGATTTGTTTAGTGTATTTATGACTCACTTTGTGTTTCTCAAGTTGATTGGCCTATCTGTATTTACAGTATATGGTAGTAGGTACAGACTAGCTACAATATGTCTTTTTTAAGATTAGCATATAACAGTATTTCATTCTTTTGATAAGGTTATTCAGCAAAGAAATGAGGAATGCGACCACACTCAATTCTTGATAGAAGAGAAAGACTCTAAGGAGGAGGACTTCTATGAAGATCTGGACAGGTTTGAAGAAAATGGAACCCAGGAATCACGTATTAGCCCCTACACATTCTGCAAGGCTTTCCCATTCCACATAATGTTTGATAGAGACCTTGTTGTTACACAGTGTGGGAATGCCATCTACAGGGTCTTGCCGCAGGTAATTATTGTATTCCTGTAGAGATATTGATTCTCAGTAAACAGGCACCTAAGGAATTAATGCAGTTGAACTTTGCTTTTACCCAGTAGTCACAAACACAACTACGCTTACTTGATTAAACAAGCAATACTTGGTGCAGAGCAACAGTAAACTATGGGCTAAAAATGTTCAAAATTTTCCATTTGTCTTCTCATCCTTGTCTCTACAAAAGCATGCAGTTTCCAGTAAGCAGTCTAATATTTGTTATATCAGTAAAATTATCTTTCTTTTAAACAAAAGTCATATTATTTCAAATTATTCCTTATTTGAACAACTTACATTTTCAGCATATTATAAAACTGATAACATTTAAAAATCAAATTAATGTGCAACTGAAGCCAAAACCTTTTCTTTTGCTTTGGATAGGGTGGAGAGGGATCAAAACACCTAACAGGTTTTTATGGCTAGAAAACAATCCACAGCCTACAGTGATGCCATTTAAATGGAAAATTACAAAATGGCCAGCAAAAACATTTAAGACCTCAGATGCTTACTAAGGTTAACCTGAAAACCTTAGTAAACATCTCGAGTCTGAACTGTTTTTTACTTCGATTTTTATTGCTGACTGTATCACCATTAGGAAGATGCAGACCCACTCTTTGTCCTGGAGACCATTATCACTAATAGTTGAAGACATCCCAAATTGTGTGTTGCATTCAGAACAGGAATAGATGTGTAATCTTTCAAAATGGACACCAGTTTTGGTGCCCTGCTGATCACCATGGACTTCCCTCTCTGTGGAGGGATTTTCTCTCAGTTGTTCCAGCTGTTGAAAAATAAATGAATCACACCAATGGGACAAAAAAAGAATCTGAGAGGAGTTTCCTTTTCTTTATCTAAAATGGAAAAAAATGTTTAGGCTTCAGTTCTACTTTAATGAAGGTCACTGTAGAAGAATCAGCAAATTATCATGTGCAGATCTCATCAGAGCAATCACCTATCAGCTAATATTAATAAGAAAGTGAAACAATTGATGATCTGCAAATGGCAGAAGCCCATCATAGGGCATCACCCAACCAGATTTTACCTTTCTGTGATGAGAACAGTTAACAAATTTTGATGGTCTGCTATATGTACATTCATTTGCCCCTTTGACTTATTAAATAAGAAGCAAGAAAGGACTTGGAAAACTTTGGTCGGGGGCAAACACAACCAATGAGCCCTTTCTTGGTAAGGACATATGTCTGTGGCTAAAGAAGGTATACCATAAAAAATGTGCCAAAGTGCTTCATTGATTGCTGGACATGGTGAAATGTTTCCCAATATCAGCTTCCTTTCTGGCTCTTGAAATTCACTGTCATAACATCTCTGAATTACAAAGAAAATGTGTGCTAGAAGACTCTTCTCCATCAAACACTGGTCTGAATGAGGAGGAGGTAGTTATATAATTCCAAACATGTTTCACTCTTATGGCATTGATGAATGTGTGACAAAGTCTCGCCACTCAAACCCCTTTAACCCAACATTTCTCATTGGTATAGGACTGGGCCCTCCCAACCCAGCCTTCTCCCGATAAGAAGTATTGTCTAAAGCTAATGGTGGACACCTTATTAGTAGCAACCTATACAATTGCTCAGAATAAATGGTGATAACAATCCAGATGCAGATCTGCAGTTTTTTAGTCATTTTATTACATTTAGTAAAGCATCAGAAAAGTAAGGACATGCAGTATCTATAACAGAAATGTTAGGATATACAAATACTTGAAGCAATTCTTCTGAAAATAGTGGGCTCTTGTAATAACTGTAGGATTCCAGATGTAAAAATACCATAATAATATAAGGTACCTATTTAATCTTATTTCTTCTTGTGCGTTGCATAATTTTACAGCTCCAGCCTGGAAATTGTAACCTGCTGTCTGTCTTCACTTTGGTACGACCACATATTGACATTAGCTTTCATGGTATCCTGTCGCACATCAACACTGTGTTTGTCCTGCGGAGTAAGGTAATTGATTTTTAATAAATCTATGGAATGATATGCTGTAAAGAGATAAGCATTCAGCAGATAAAGAACACAAGGATGTGAAAAGAGCACAGAGAGATGTGGCATTTAAGGCAGCAAGTTTGTAGCTAATGTTAAATGTCTTTTGTTGAGGCTTTCAAAGCTAGCTGACAACCTGACAATGTGTTTTCAGTCCTGTTTGTAGTTAACTATAATTCATTTGAGACAGAACAACCTTAAAGAAGCAAACCATATCTCCTGACATCTTCAGACTAAACATCTGAAAATTTGCTTTTTATCCTTTATGTATCTCAGACCTCTTACTATTTAGAACATGTAAAACAAACATTTTATGAAATAGAAGGGATTATGTTAAGTGAAATGTCCTTTAGCTTCCATTGAGGTTTCTGTATATTTCAATCTAAGCTAAGTTGTTACAAAACTAGTTAAGCATTTTATTATATATACTAACTAGTTTACTATCCCAAGTGTTTGACTCATATCTACAGTTACATATACAGTACATACTATCAAATATAGCACTTGCTTGTGTGAGTTTGCGTCCATAAATGCTTTTTGAATTGCTTCAGACAAATTATCCTTGCCAATTGTGAATGTGGAACAACATAAAAAGTCACATAAAGGCAGCGTTATTCATACACTAATTTACTTGTACAAGTGATTAGCTTGCTCAAAATGAATTTATTAAGTGATGCAACATACTTTGAAAAGGAATTATTATGTCAGGAGAGCAAGATTGAATGTCAGTAATTGTCAGTAAGATTAAATGTCAGCAAATGTCAATCATAAAAATTGTAGATTTCATGGACCAGGATATCTGATGTGTGGGAGGTGGGTGCAATGCTCTGCAGCCAGCATCCACATCCCCTCCTACGAGCCCGTATCTTAGGACAGGCTGTACAAGAGGAAGTGTCAGTAAACTTCAGGATACTTCCTCTTGTGCACTGTGATCATGCTTCATGTTCACCCTAAAGATGGGTGTAACATGAAATATGATCACAAAGGTGAATTTAGCCTTTAATTTGTATACTGATAGACAGCACCCACCTCTTCAACCCACTCTCTTCCTGGCCACCTGCCGAAGATGTCAGCTAGTTTGGAGGTGAGCAGCTGAGCTGTCAGCTGGCCAGGAGACAGGTGGATAGGTTCAGCTGCCCACCTCCAGCCCAGCTGACAGCTCAGCCTGATAGTCGAATACCACCCGCATCCCTACCCCACCCCTCCACTGTGAAAGCTCGGCTGCCGCAGGTGGCGAATAAGTAAGGAAGCACCTAGGTGGATGACTGTCATTGCCACACTGGCTTGGGAAACAAAGTCACAATTAAGGAAGAGGCAGGACCTGGAAGTCATGTCTTTGTAATAAACTAGGCTGATAAAATTGACCATACATTGATCAGCCATAACATTAAGACCAATGATAGGTGAAGTGAATAACATGGTCTCATTACAGTGATGCCTAGAAGTGGGTGGAATATATTGGGCAGCAACTGAATATTTATTGTTGCAGTTGATATGTTGAAAACTGAAAAAATGGACAAGTGTAAGGCTAGGTATAGATGTTTAAAGCTATTTCATTCAGTCAGCACTGAACAAAATAGATTGATTGGGATTCCCTGCTTCGAGCGGTCGTGCTGGAACCCACTGCTGTTTTCTTTATAATCTGCCATATGACCACTGTCAGAACACTGTCAAGGAGCACGCAGCCTATAGCACCCGACGGTGTTACTATCGCATGGATTATAGACCAAATCCTGATGATTCAGTCAGATTTAAATGATATTCTATGCGTCTATACCCAGCCTAAAGATTGAGTCAGAGCAACACCAAAACTTCAACTCCTGTAGGATGTTCACAATCTACAGTGGTCAGGACCTACTAAAAGTGATCCAAGGAGTGAAAACTAGTGAACCAGTGATAGGGTCATGACCAGCCAAGACTCATTGATGCACATAGGGAATGAATGGTCTGTGTTTTCCGATCCAAACAGCTACTGTAGCTCTGAAAAAGTTAATGCTGGTTCAGTTGCAGTTCACAGTGCTGGGCTGTGTAGCCACAGCCTGGTTATAGTGCCCAAGCTGACCCTTGTCGCTGATGGCAGTTTCAGCAAGATAATGTGCCCTGCATCATTGCAGAAATGGTTGAAAAATGTTTTCAGCAACATAAAAATTAGGTTGAAGTGTTGATTTGGCCAAATCCTCCAGATCTCAATCCAATCTAGCATCTGTGGGATGTGGTGGAAAAATAAGTCCGATCCATGGAGGTCCCACCTCACAACAGGCATAATCTGAACTCTGATACTGACAACTTGGTGCCACATACCACAACATAGCTTCAGAGGTCTAATAAAGTCTGCCTCGATAGGTTAGGGCTCATTTGGCATCAAAAGGGGGATTTACTCAATATTAGGTGGGTGATAATAATGTTATGGCTGATTGGTGTAGTTGGAAATTAAAATCTCGTGCAAGTCTTTAAAATTTTTTTCTTTGGTAACAACTCTAAAATTTAGGACTTTTGCACCACTTTCTATCTGAGTGTCAACAGCCACTAGGGCCAAATAGAGGGATGAATATCTCCAGCAGGGGCACAGGCAGCTATAAAAGGTTGGACTAAGGGCCTAATCCTTCCACTCTTTATTCAATACAAAATAGAAATTTTAGCCTTTATTTACACATTTACACTGTAACATTGGAAAGCTACAGATCCCCTACTGACAAACCTTTGTTGGGATTCTTCACTTCTGCAATATTACTCTGTGCTGTCTGCATAGAGTGGGCAGTAGCCAGCTATCATCTGTCTTTGGGTCTTAGAAGTACATTAGAAGTACATTAGTAAACTTACTTTCTTGTTTTAACGTCTTCAAATGCAATATTGTTCTATGCATATGCATCTGTCAAATCATCTGGATAACTGGCTTAGGTCAGTCACCTAAGGAGTGCAAAAACAGACCTTAGAATATTCAAGTAACTGCTTCGTTATTAAAGAGTCAAACAGATGTGTGAAGGTGTGTTGAGTGCCATAACCCCATAGCACCCTATAAATGTGAGCTGAGCATCCACAGACCTGAGCAGCCACATAACACATAGAAAAAGTAATAATAATATTATGTACTTCACAGCAACTGATTAGATTGTCCTTTCAATAGTTTACAGCAGTCAAAACAATGGCAGATAATTGTTGAGTTGGGTATTCTGGGTTAATGCATGTTGCATGTTAATGTTTGCCTTTAAAAATAAGCCTACAGTATATGACAATGACCAACTAGTACTGTCACAATATCACTAGGTCTGCACGAATCACCTTTTTTTCTTATACCTAGATGAGTGCCCAATGATCTCTGCATATACGTAATTCTAACAGACCAGCAGCCTGAATTCAGTTCCACTATATTTTCATTATATTTCCATTTAAGGCTATGTTTATCCATGGTTCATGTCTCAGAAGGAAAAAAAATGGAAAATATAATTTTAAAATATACAGTGAGATTTTATTTGTAATACATAGGATCATAGCAACTCATTATGCCAAGTAAAGACTGAAGTGGAATGTTTATACTCTGCATAGTGCCAAGCCAGCCTAATGAAGTGTCCCTTCCTTTTATTGTGATGGGCGAGCTTTTCATTGCTGGCTTTCCTTTAATATGAAAGAAAAAGATGTAAAATCATTTTACTCATTTGAATAGCTTGGATTGTGTCTGTTACTGTCCTTTTTTCATAGGATAACATATTCTTACTCTGTAGACAAAGTTTGGTTTAGCTCATTATACTTCTAGTACAATTTTTCAATCTTCCTATTTTTTAATAGCATTAGTTAATAGTAAAGTTCAGACAATAGTGACAGTGAAGCTGTTGAAGAAATGTGGGCAGGGGTTCATAAAATACAGGGTTTGTTGTATCTATAAATAAATAGAGACCGTAGGAACAATAGGCTGAAATTTAGAAAGAGACCAGGAGAAAACTAAGTTTAGCCGTACATTTGGCAGCAGTTAGTTATATTTAAATGGACTTATTCTGCAATTTTGAACATGTTTTCTAGCTTCTCCAAGCCACTTTTTAGTTTCAATGAGTGTCAGGAAGATAAACCACTATTTTTATTCACACAGGTATGTATAGATGAGATATCTTCCACTAGTTTTGGTGTCCTTACTGTCCAATAGTGTCCAAGAACTCCTCACTTTGACGGGATTTCTTTCCTGTTGTAACTATCTGACAGGAAGTGAAATAAAATCCCACCCCAATGGGACACAGATGGAAAAAAGCTGACTAACTTATAACCCTCCCTTTCTCGATCTAGATAAAAAGAATATTCTACTTTAACTTATGAAAACCATGGATTTCTGTGATACCATTCACGTCAGTTGACTACAGCAGTCACTTACCATAGTTTTAATTATAGAATGCAAATATTGTTTTGCCAATTTAAAGGCAGGACTTAGTTGCTTACTATCACCTACACTATAGGTAAATGTGTCTGGCATTGTACCCAGACATAATGAACAGAGGTATTGAACAGAGGTATGGCCAGTAGCTTTAACTTTATCTTCAGATGACTGTGTACACTGCTGGTATTTTGTTCCACAAGTATATTTTTCCTAGGTTAGCTTTCTGGTTCATCCTTGTTAGGTTAAGTTACTTGTACATCTCCTTAGGTTAGGTCTCCAGTACTTTCTACTTAGGTTATCTTCTCAGAACATTCTCCAAAGATTAGGTGCCAAGGACAATTAGATTACCGCTGCATCTCCTTAGGTTATTCCTACACTTTTCATAGGTTAGATATCCAGTACATTTTCCTTTGGTTAGGTTGCCAGTACATTCTCCTTAGTTTAGATTACTAATAAATACTGCTTGTTTAGATTTCTTGTACATTATCCTTAAGTTCACTTTGCTGATACATTCATCTTAGGTAAAGTTGACTTAAATTCTCCTTAGGATAGTTTTGCATTACTTTCTTGTTTAGTTAGGTTACTGATACAAGATTGTGGTGCTCTGTCCTTAGGATAGGTTACCATTACAGTCTTGTTAGGTTATTACACTCTCTATAGGTTAGCTTCCTGGTATATTCTTAGCTTTGGTTGCTAGTACATACCCTAATGTAGGTTGCCGTAGCATTCTCCATAGTCTGGAAAGTCTTGGAGTGAAGTGGAACACATGCAGAAAAGTGCCAATGTATACTAATATAACTCATATTATGATATTTCATTGAAGGAGGGTTTACTTGATGTGGAAAAGTCAGAGACAGAGGATGAACTGACTGTCAATGAAATTAGTTGTCTTCGGCTGAAAGGGCAGATGATCTACTTGCCTGAAGCTGACAACATTCTCTTCCTCTGCTCTCCAAGGTAATCTGTCATGTTTGTCAAATATCTCTGAGCAAAGTTTAGAGCAGTTTTATAGAAAATATGAAAATCTCCAGCTATATTTTATCCATCACAAATCATTAATTTCACATGGCACTGTTCAGGCATGCCAAATTTGTATTCATTAGTAATACCCATCAAAGATTGGGTTCTTTTTTAGAAGATTTTTTGTTGATAATGCACTCATAGATTTATTGGTATATTATACAATATATCAGTGATGGCCAACCTTGGCACCCCAGTTGTTGAGGAACTACAACTCCCATGAGGCATTGCAAGACTCAGACAGCCACAGGCATGACT
>JAEOBE010317902.1:0-10760 GCA_022657655.1 Phrynoglossus myanhessei | reverse complement strand
CAAAAAAAAAACACCTTCCCAGAGATGAAAGGGAGCCGCAGCAGAGGGCTGAAAGAGCCAAATGCGGCTCCGGAGCCGCAGGTTGCTGACACCCGGTCTAAGGAGATGGTGAGTGCGATATGTAAGTGGAGGCACTGTTTGTTTCTTCGGTGTATAATCAATCACCTCTGTCACTTACTGCTATTAACAATTTGAAAACTTACTATGCTATGAGCAATGATGCATGACTGACATCGCTGACATACCGCTGATGTGAAGAAGTTTGGGAGCAGTTTTCCACAGGATTCCATATTCCTAAACGTATATGCCCAATTTATTTTGGTCCAGCTAGTCTGTGAGTGTAGCTTATTATTGTTGGTCACATACTCTGCTTTCAGACTAAAATAGCTGGAAGATTTGTGGACTTTTATCTCTTGTTGAGATCATTATTATTATTTTTATACACACAACCCTGAGCGCAGATCTGTTGTGTTTAATATAATTTTATCTCCAAAGTTTTTGATCTAGCTGCTGAATTGGGATTGATATTGTAGGAGCGGGTTTTTCTTGTTTAATATATAGAAAATACAGCAACAAGCCACAACCAAAACAAAGCATGGAGCAACCATTATCTATCTAAATGAAAAGTAATAAACCCAACATAATAATAATCCCATAAACAGTCATCTGACTGAATGTTGGAATGTACGTTATTTAAGCAAAACATGAAGAAGAAATTGGAGAAATGTCGGCAATGGTAAGTAAAATCACACAGTGAAGGGACCCTTACATCAGATAGAGAGAACAGAAAACCAAAGGAAAAAAAAGGAAAATATATGACAAAGATATCATAGAATGAGAGAGTGATTGAAGTAAGACAACAAAAATGAATGAGAGAAGAGAGGAAAAAAATGAGGCAAATGAAAGATAATAAAAGAGGGGGGTAGGGGGAATAGGAGCCCAACAATAGGAACTTGGAAGCACCACAACCAGCCCCACACACCACCCATTCTGAATCTGCCAAAGAATCATAATCCAAGGAGAACACAAACTCCAGCCAATAGAACAAAGTGGGCCAGAATTTCTCCTCTGTTTGATGAAGGGATGTTGTGACTTCCTCCATAACCTGAATGTCCTCTACCTTTGTCCACCCTAACTTAATAGGGGAGGGGTTCATTAATTAAATGCATCAGTAGTGAGCATTCATATCATTTCCTGGAGAGGGAGAGACAAGTGGAGAAGCAATGCAGGAGGGTTATTCATTAGGTCCACATAGCTTTAAGGATAATCCTTTAGGCCACATTCCAGAAGTCATGGAGTCCAGGACTTCTTAAAAAAATGTGGAGTAAAGTATCAGTCTCTGATGCACATTGCCAACCCAAGGGAGCATTGCAGGAACATCTTGCATAAAACAGCCAGGGTATAATAACATCTCATGAGAATTTTGTCACCTGTTTCTTTTATTAAACTAGACGCAGAGGTTTTATGAACAAATTAGAGAATATAGTCACGTTGGTCTGCTGTAAATTTAGTCCTCAAATGACATTCCCATTTCAAAAGAAAAGAAGGGGTGGTTGTGAAGGGGTTTGCAGACAGCAGGTAATAACCCTTAGGCCCTATGCGCACTACAATGTCCTGCAGCAGGCTGCTTGAAAATTACATGCTTTTTCATCAATTTTTCCACGTTTTTTGTCTGTTTCTATGCATATCTGTTTTTGTGCATCCTTCCACGTTTTCGTGCATCTTGCGCACTTTCTTGCGCTTTTCCACATTTTCACACACTTTTTCACATTTTCTTGCAGTTTGCGTAAAAAAAGGTGCTAGAACTCAACAAATTTCAGTTGTATGGAAACTGACGACAACACAACTGGCAAAAACTGAAGGAGTGCATGACACCATAGAAAACCATTGCATATGTTTTCATCAGTTTTAAAAACTGATGAAGACTGATAGTAGTATACATGGGGCCTTAGAAAGGCCATGTTCAACCTGAGAACCATCCTTGCAAAATTTATCAAAGGGAGAGATCATCTGTCCTGGGAATAAACCTCCACGAGGACTCTGTAAGAAGGGGCAAAATTGCAGGACCTGTCATTATTGGAGGGGTGGAGAGATACTTGTCCATAAATCATCCTAAGAAAGGTTTCCAAAGGATGAGGCATCTTAAGCATGATGTTCCTGCCAAAACATGGGATCATCCTGGAGGACTATCTATGGACATGAGTTGAATGAGGAATGATGGAAAATTAGCAGAAAACAGATGACTAGGCTTACTTTGAGGAGGATGCTAGGAATACATTTTGATTTAGCCTGATAAATGGCATTAGGGCCTTTATTTATTTACCTTTCATCTCTCTACAAGGGACAGAGACCACCTGATCACCATGGATGAGTTTCTGGATAACAGTTAGGAAAAGGTTTTCAAGAATTTTTAAAAAAAGCTTGAGGTCCATATTGAGGAGTGAAATGAGGTGATAACTAGAGCCTTCTTCACCTTCTTTTGAAATAGCGGCAATAGATGCTCATGGGGAATCTACGTGTAAACTATCACCCAGCAGGACAAGGTTGTAGGCCTTTAAGAAAGGACAGTAAGAAAGGAGGTCTCCTGAAAGGTTTTATAATATTTCATGGAGAAGCTGTCAGGGCCTTCCGCAGTTTCATCTTTTCAATGTCACTGTCAGTTCCTCAGAAGAGATTGAAGACTCCATAGCAATGTAATTTTGCTTTAGTAAGTTGGGGCATACAGTATTTACCTAAACCAGATTTTGTCAAATGACTTGCCACCGAGAGGCAGATTCCATCAAAGGAGAAAAATACACCTCACTTCCTCATTCAATAATCAAAATGGAGTTCAGTCACTGGAAGTGCTGGTCTCTGCTCCTTTCTAACCAGGAAAAGTCACCTGGCTGATCCTGAACCTGCATGGAGGACAGCGGAGCCCAAAATAGCAGCAAACCAGCAGCAGTGCTGGGTGGGGGGGTGTACACTCCCCTGCAGTATACAAGCTATAGAGCTATACAGCTGCCCGACCAACTTGCATATAACAGCCAGTAAGGTGTATTTGTTGGCTGTTTGAAAGAGTTCCCACACACCAGGAGCATATGGTTTAAAATGTCCACCCGCATCCAAAAAGCTGCTGCCCAGACTTTTAATAACAACAGCCAGATGGCAAGTGGTTAAAAATCACAAAAAAAACCCTTTCATTTGCCTTATTCTATTCTAATCTATTGCATTTTGCCAAGTGATGAAATTTTGCTGAAATCACTTTACCGAAAATGTTATGGACATGAAAATTTTCAGTTTTGCTCATTCCTAGTCAGCAGGCTGGCTGGCTGACAGGACCATTTAAATCACAGGACTGGGTAGGCAGTAATACCAATCCTTTACTAGATAAAATAAATTCTCATATACTGTATGCATTTTAATGGTTTATTTAGCTGTTTGCCTAGAGTTCAGATTTAGGTCTGCAATCGGATGCCAAATGTAATATACTATTTTCAATTTATATTTGTAACATTATATTCAGGAGGTAAGTGTTGCAGAGTGATCAGTAAATGGGAGCATTGTATTCTAAAGCTAATTTTTAATTTTTTATAAGTCATTTTGGCTCACTACCGGTTTATGACTTAAACTTTCAGTTAATCAGTATATTTAAACAGCTGTAAAGCAA
Organism: Phrynoglossus myanhessei; assembly: GCA_022657655.1. Classification (NCBI taxonomy): domain Eukaryota; kingdom Metazoa; phylum Chordata; class Amphibia; order Anura; family Dicroglossidae; genus Phrynoglossus; species Phrynoglossus myanhessei. The sequence continues at coordinate 7,111 of JAEOBE010317902.1, read as the reverse complement.
AACTGCAGGAAAACAGCTAAATGCACACTTAAATACATATATACTGTATATATGCATACATTTGTTGATGGTAGACTAGACAGGAGGAGAGAGAAGGGGAAAATCAAGAGCTAACTGTAGCTCAGCCATAGAGGAGTCAGAGTGAGAACTGATAATTACTGGAAGGGCTGCATGTAATGAGATGGGTCAAGGTTTAGCACAGCAAGGCTCATGCATATATAAATAAAACAGGTAGTATTTCATATGTGCTTGAGACTTTCTCTCCACTTTAACAACCAGTGGTCAGTAAGAACAGCTTTCAAGACAAAACACTCCAAAAAGGTCAACATGTGCGAAGACTGGGGAGCACAAAATACCAGAGACACTGAAAAACAAAAGTGTTGAAAAGACACCAGCCATAGTCTCCAAGTTAAGGTAACATAAAAAGTACAATGAGGGTGTGTACAGCAGATTAGAACATTTATGATGTTTTATAAAGTTCGGTTCAAAATGTAATGTCATATTTATATATTAATTTCCCAAATAAACACGCATGCACATATCTATAGGATGTATTCACCAGACCAACTTTTTTCACTGTAATGAACAAGAGCTGTTAGGAGAAAAATCCTGAATATGAACAAGAATTTTTTATAGAAGATATTCCTAACAACTAAAAGAAGAACATGCTGGCACACTGGGAGTCAAAAAGTCATGTTGCATGATTTTAGAAAAACTACTACAGTTGAGTTTGATTTTATTAAAATAGATCCAAGACCAGGCTACACATAATGCAGCATTATTAGGATTTAAAATATGGATTTTATAACATGTCTATAAAAAATATTTTATAAAAAATGTTGGACCTCAGAGCCTCAGTGTAGTACAAAAATCTTTTTCCCAGTATAGTTGTTTTTATAGCATTGTAAATCCACAATATGTTATTTCTTGAATTTCTAGAAGTTACTGGACCACTTAACTGAATGTTTTTATGAGAAATTCTTTTAACGGTGGCATTTTTGATTGGGTCTTAAAAATATACATTAATAGAAAATCATCGATACTTTGAGATATAAATTAAGTGCTATATGTACACTGTAGATTGTAAATGTAAATGTGTGTAGATGTGTAAATGTAAACTGAGAATAGGGTGGGTTGAGGACAAACTGTTCAACCCAAACCTGAAGCTCATCCCCCCATTATTATTACTTCAATGTTATGTGAAGCTATATACGGTATTAAGGGCAATTTTCTATCCTCCCTAGAAAATGGCTGTTGTTTTAGCTATTTGAAATTCCATATATAATCTGTATTACATTTCATAGTTTTCTAAATCCTTAATCCTTTGAGACAGGTGTATTAATATTCCCATTCCTACACAAGATATGGAGTTGATTATATTTAATCCTATCAGTTTTATTTAGAGTTCATGCCTAAAATTTGTTGATCTGTTTGAACACTGCAGTGCCAGTATGGCAGAGCAGAAAAGATATTTCACCCTTATAAATACTTGAACAAATTAGATATACAGAACATATTCACTTAACAGTTAAATAGTTTTCTATTTATAGATGTCTTTTATTATCTAGCTGAGACATGGCTAATAGCCTCAGCTGTACATGGCCATCGCTTGATTCCTTGGGGCTGCATACCACTTATAGGGCAAGCATGTCACTCTCATTGAAGCTAAACAGTATTTTCTGTGCCAGGGGTCATACAAAGGCTGCTTTCAGTAGAGTTTATTGTCTTAGCCAGGTAAGAAGAGACATGACAGAGTGTGATTTATCACTGGATTTATTGTCATGATTGTGTTTGCAGATGGAAAAACTATATTAATTGCATGAAACACAATAATTAGTACATGTTTTACAGGGTCAACTGACTGTTACATAAGACCTACTGAGACCTAATCCTGTTACCCAAGGAGACGTTTGCATAACAGTAATTAAAGTGTTTTGTTTCATACTTTAAACTGGAAATTCACCATAGAATTACTTAATAAACCCTGAGAAGCCATATAACACATGTAATTTAATAAATGTTTATTTGACTTCAGTCCTCTGGTTTTCCAGCAATCGACATTCGACAGCTATTACTAGTGACACCATGCAACTGATCGTGTTGCTTAGCCCCCCTCTATGTCTTTGACAGCATCATGTCAAAGAGGAAGTGCATGGAAACAGCTTGCAGTTATCACACTTTGCAATCACAGAATGTAGATAACATGAGAGGGTTGAGCAACACCCTGAGTTGCATGATGTCAATGATATTTGCTGTCAGGTTTTTTTTCCATCAAATAGTTTTTATTGGTTTTAGAGGGGGAACAAAAGAGAAAAGCGAAGGGGTAAGTACAGTAGCAATACAACGTAGAAAGGAAGCAATAGAAAAAAAACCCAAAAGAAACAATATTGACGATTACATTACAATCCCATGAAACCGGAAAGGTAAAGGAAAGAGACCATTAATCCAAAGTCCCAGAAACAAGGGTGGGGAATGGTAGATGACCATAGGGGGGGAAAGGCAATATGGAAACCATGCAGTCCACTAGAGCAAAACACACAGATGAGTGGTAAGAGGGGCATCAAGGTATAATGATGAGTAACAAAGGAGCTTAAATGACAGGCCATCTCAGTCCCAGAGGGGTGCCTGAGGGCGAGAGGGTCATAGTGGAGAAATGGGCAGGCAAGTCCACAGCAGAATTAGATGGAGAGCAACTCATAATAGGAGGCAGGATTGAATGTGTGGTACGTAACAGTAAAAACCTATCCATGGATATTTATATATAAATAGTAGAAGAGGGAGGAGAGTACTACCACTAACCAAAAATGACAATAAAGGGAAGAAAAGCGGAACAGGGGGAAGATAGGGGACAAAAGAACAAAAAGGAGGGGAAAGAGGAAAAGGGGTGATATGACTGTGGGATTCAAGGTAACAAAGTGAAAGTAAAAAAACATGAAGTAAAAATGCAATTTGTTGTCAGTTTTAAAATGTTGGTTGCCGGTCAATCAGAGCATGGACACAAGCCAAGCAGTGTACTATGTACATATATAATATGCTGTGTGTACTGCTGTTTATTTTTTATTCACTAATATAAGGATGAACTTCCCCTTTAGTGTGTGTGTATGGGCTATAACAGCGTGATAGTGGCTCTTGTGACTTTTGGTTGCCTATAGCCACAAGTATGCATCACAGACATGCACTGGTGTTGATTGTATTTATTTATGATTGACATTGATTGTATTGTATGTTCAATACTGTACCATTCTGTCTAACTAAAGTAGATGAGATTGTTATACATTTGACTACACGAACACATATGCTAAAGTTTAGAATTTCAATATCCACAGTTGTTAAGTAAATGTAAGTGTGATGTCTGTTAAAAAAAAAGTCATAACATTTAGCATAACAGATGATTAAAATGGTCACATTAAAGGTTGCATGCATTTAAAATTAGACAGAAGAACAGTAAATATGTGACATAATTATTGTTTGCATAACATAACCCAGTTCTATGCTTATTTTTGAGATGTACATAGAAGTAATATGTAGCATTTAGTCTCACTGCTGAAGGAGACTGCTGAACCACAGGGAAAGGAAGGGAAGCTACAGTTAGCATACAGCATACCACAGAAGTGTAAAATATAGCAAGCAAAATTTACCAACAAAGCCATAAAGAAAAGGAGTGAAGTGTTGCTTTGCCTGACAATCACAGCTTTATTCTACTATGCTTAAGAGAGAAATGAGTGATGTGGGATCAGTTGCCTTGAGCAGATGGTTGTTGTGTGGTCAAGAAGTTACAGAACTCCACACATCCTACATCATATGTTATAATTTAAAGTGAACCTGTGTTTAGATTATGTATGCTTAAGTATTTACAGTGCATTCTTTGAACAAGCAATGAAAACACTTTAACACAATCCTTCATCCATCACTTTATCTATAGTCATTGTGGAAAAGTTAATTTTCAAACTTCATAACATAGGCAGGAGGCAGTAAACACATCAGGAGTTTCTAAGCTGTTAGAATTCAACTGCAACTTTATTTTATAGGCATGGAGGAATAATTATAATACAGTACAAGCAGCTAAAGTAATTGTTTTAAATTGGTTTTATTGCTTGTTAAGAATATTGTAACCGTTCAGGTACTGTCTAGGTACTTTGGGTACAAGGAGCTCATCACCACATCCCTGACCCATGTGGATGTGGGGGACCTGCAGGGGTTATTTTTTAAAATCTAGAAGCCCCTTTAAAATAAGATGGCTTAGATGCGTACATTGTAGGTAGCAAGGAAGGCAACAAAAAAGCCCTAATTACATGTAGCAAAGGCTAGTGTGATGATTAAGACAGTATCACTTTAAGGCTGGAGGTTATGAAACCAATGAGTGAGGGAGATCTATGGTAACTTCCTTAAGGACCTGCTAGCCAGACGGGGGAGACTGTAAATGGCCAGGATTGGCAGGAATTGAGTCAGAACAAGAGCAGGAGACTGAGTGTATGAAGAGGACCTGTGCTGCTGTGCCCATCGCTCAAGAACCGCGTGTCTGTGAGTAAGTCTAGGCTGTGTTGTTTCGCTCTTGGGAGACTGGGGAGAATCCATATACCCCCTCCCCTTCTATCGATGGCTATCTAGCAGTGGCCACGCTGGGCACCAGGTAACCAAATCTATTTTGGGTGCTGAGAGCCGCAGTCTGGGCCTCCGTATCCTAACCCACAAGATAGGCATAGTTGGAGCCTGATATTAACAGGGATAGACACCCGACGGCTAAGAGGTATTAGGGTCTGGGTGTGCAGCTGTGTTTAGTTAGGGAGGGTCAAATTAGATTTACCAAAGACCCGACTGAATTTTACTGCTGGCTACTCTTTGGATTGTATTGGAGCGAATAGAGAATCCGTGTGAATACCCATTCTTAAGCCCCGGTTACTGACAATGCAAACTTTAGGTGAGAGATACAAACTTTCATTAGAGATACGAACTTTCGTGGTTACGAACCTTCGTTGTGGAAAGACTGTTAAAAGTTATTTTCATGAATTAGGAACTTCATTCAAGGTAATGAGAGTTGGTGGATTGCTGGATTTTGTGCTATATTCCCTGGATTTCGTTGCCAGAGTTCCCAATCAACATTCAGCTGTTTCTAAGATGCTTCATCTGTAGTTTGATATAGCCAGATATATTGTTGGTTAATGTATTTATTTGAATTGTACTTATTCAGGGACTTGGGGTTCACTGGATGCCGTACTTGTGTAGTTATTTAATTATATGTTTCATGCCAAAAGAGAGGATAAAGATATCCATTTAACTTTGACTATTGTGGGATCAATTATTCACCCATAGGCAACTCACCCAAGATTGGAGCTGAAACAGGTAAGCTAAGTGGAACTTTAGAGGAACCCAAAAATTACTTCTGTGGCACTTTCGGGTTGCACTACATATACTTAAACAAAAATAGTAAACTACACACAAACTGTGGGTAACACTGTCACACTGCAGCCACCTCACTTTCAAGAATGGGGAATGATGGGGAGCTCTACATAGAACTCAACTGACCCAAATTAACCTGTGGTCATTTAGCAAACATGTAATGACTCTCAGACATTTATTAACACCTTTGTAGCCAAGAGCTATTTTATGAATACCTTGAATAGAAAGATATTGACATACACCTTACAAAGAAGTAGGAGGTCATCATTCTTCATTGGAGGAATAGATGTATTGTAATATGTAGAAGTATTATAATAACTTGGTGTGTCTATCCTTTGCCTTAGAAGAGCTATAAAGAATATTTTTATTAGTATTTGAAGGTGATTTTTTTCTTACCCAACTATGCAGTTGAAAAGTGGAAACAGATTAAGGGCTCAATCACACCAGAATCTGCGTGCTCTGGAGGCATTTCCGCATACATGTTTTTGATATGTTTTTCATCCATTCCACTGCATGTTCTTAATTTAACTAACTTGAGTTTAATTGCATTATGGTGTGTTCTGGTGTGTTTACATCCATTTATATGCCTTTTTGCTCAATTTTGCTTGAATTATAATGGAGATGCAGAAAAATGATATTTTAATACCAACTGCACAACTTTTGGAAATTTAGAATTGTTCACTTTACAGCTATAATTGTAAGAGTTTTTGCACTTAATTCATGTTTATTTTTCCCTACAGAAACAACTTTGTTTAAAAATAAGAAAAGTCATTAAAATTATGTTTAGCAGTTCCAAGAAACTATAGAAGATAGTTCAGTTTAGATAAAAGAACTCAGCTAAAATTGTATATTCAATTATTGCATTCAGAAATGTAATTTGGCTCCTATTCTTTACTCAACAATAATTGCAACATATTTTGTTTAGAGAAAACAGAGAATGGATTAAAAAATGCATTTTTTGCAATCATTATATTCTTTACTTACGGTATGTTAAGTATAAGGCTTTTCTTTTCACATGCTTCTCGTCTTTTCTTTCTTGTAGTGATACCTAGTTTTCTTCAAGAAAATTTCTTATATCCATTAAATAAAGCTCAACCTTTGATGGAAATAACAATATTCCAGTGATCATTCGTAATTAAAATAGTGCAACAGTTTTAGCAAACTTTATTGCAGTATATTACTAACTTTTTTCTGTAGACACTAAAGGTGCAATCTGATGCAAAATGTTATGTATTCTAACATAAGGGATCAGAATTATACATTAATCTTAATGGGCAACGTTTCACTTGCCCCTTTGCTTACAATATGCTGGCTTGCCTTGCAATACAGTGAAAAAAGTAGAGCCTGCACATTTTTTTCATCTAAATACAAAGAAACACAATGTATCGCTGCCAAAATGACAGCAATTGCATCATAATCAATCAAATATTGGTGCTTTTTCAATAACTGGGACAAAAATTATATCATTGGGGTCATAAAAAGAAATTGCAGATCCCATTTATTGTAGGGAGAGTGGCTGCTGCATTTAGTCAGCCTTTGGGGGCAGAATCTTTCCAATGGCAACTGAATGAAAGGTGGGGAAGGGAGACTGGGTGGAGGTGAATTTGCTGTACCTTGATGCTCTGCCTGCAATAATCAGGATTGGAAAATGCTTTTTTGGGGTGTAATTGCACACATACCCATGGCATGTGTGATAAATACATATAAAAATGAC
>JAEOBE010315608.1:0-12106 GCA_022657655.1 Phrynoglossus myanhessei | reverse complement strand
CTAATGCCTAGATCATCATCATGGAGCCGCTCTCCGATTGGCCAGCCTCAGGTAAGTTTTCTTTTTCTTCTTTGCAGGGTGGCACTTTCAAATACGACCAGGAAGATGACACTCGGTGATGGATCGGAACTGTTGACTCGTGTATAAGCCAAACCTCGGTTTTTTGACACAAAATCAGTGTCAAAAAACTCGGCTTATACGCAAGTATATACAGTACTTAATTTCCCTTCCTTGTGTCCTCTGTTTCACTTCCTTGTTTTTCATTGGTGCAAATGACCTGACCTCAACCAATAGAAAAAACAAATAGAATAGTCATTATATCCAGGCAAACTATGGAATAACCTTAAAAATCTTGTTTCCAGCCTTAATTTTCTCAGGTGCATGTGTTACGTTAACTTTGAATTTTATGAAATATAGAATGTTTAGGACAGAGTTACAAATAAAAAAACAGATATAGCCAATGGATACATATAACATTACCAAGATAGCGGTGAAAGCATATCATTATGAATTTAAAAATGTGAATATTTTCCATTAGCTTGTCTGGTAGTGAATATCAAATTAGGCTTATGCAAATATATATGTTGTGGGAACATGTTTTATGACATGGTATAAAAAATTTTTGAGACACGCCACCAGATGGCAGCACAAGGCTACATGCACAGTTACAGGGAGCACTGACCTTTATACAAGTGTTGCCATCTGGTGGCGTGTCTCGAAGCATTTTGATACCACCTTGTATCTAGAAAAATAGCATTCGTAAGGAGAAAAGTTTAAAGTGTCCCTGTCACCACAGTGTAATGTTTACAAATAGGTAACCTGTAATCTAAAAATCTGAGTTTGTATACTTAATGTTTCAGTGGCCTGTGTTCAAAAGGCTTAAATGTTCTGCTTTCCATTTACTGCAAGTATTCTACACTTCCAGAAGTCTAGTATACTTGCTAACCCTCTGAGTTCTGTGGTTCCTTCACACAGGTTTGTATATCACCACAGGATGTATTAGATGTGGGGAGGAAGCGCAGCATCCAGCTGGGAGAGGAAGCTTTCATCTCATTGACTGCTTACAGTAGCTGGGGAATGGAGAAGCTGCAGCTTTGCAAAACACGGGCCACCAGAAGGCTAACTATATAAATACTTCTTTTACAGGTGATCTACTTAGTAAATTTCACCATGTGGTGATAGGTTCACTTTAAGCCTGGAGTTCTCATCCTGTGTTTGATAGGTTCACTTTAAGCCTTTACCTTCTTAGATGCTCTGAATACTTGTTGAGTTTGGTGACAATGGGCACCTGTTTGCCATTATGCATGGAGATCTACATCAGTGATTGCATTGAATATATAAATAATATGAAGTTATATGAAGTCTGATATATTACATGGGAATTCCAAAAAATCGAACTTATTTTATTGAATATTTAATATGTTCCTTGTCATTTTCAAATTAAATATCTGCTTTATTGTCTGTTTACATAAACTTTGCATTTTTACATGAAATATCAGCATGTCTATCAAATATGGAAAATCTGGTCAAAGGAGACATTTATATTAATCAGCATTCTTATGAAACTTTTAATGAAAAATTAAATGCTTCTTGAGAAGCTCTCAATTCTAAATAGTCTTGTCTTTTCTCTTAAGTATAACTACGAAGGGATGGAGATTGACAGCCTCCCAGTGGAACTGACTGTGGTATGGAATGGGGATTTCAGCATTGACAATCCAGCTCTGAACAAAGGTAAAGTGGAACTTGAGCTTGGGATACAAAACAGTTTCCATAGCAACATCACTTATCTATTGCTAAGACTCATAGGCCTAACCTTTTCCGTACTTATTTTGTATGAGTCTGATTGAAATGGAATCACTTCATAGTCACACATTTCCATATAATTTATTTTCTGTAACTTCATAGTTACACAGTCAAATAGGCTGAAAAAAGACACATCTGTCTCTCACAAACTCTGGCAGTTCTCTTCTGGGAGAGAGCAAAAAAAAAATCCCTGGGCACTTTTGACTGGTTTTGCATCAAAGTGGAGTAAAAGTCTTCCCTGACCTTTCAAGGGAGTTTTTACCTACTATCCTTCAGTGCCCATTTGTTGTAAGAAAGGCATCCAGCTTTGCTTTAAGGTAAAGTATACAAAAGTCCTATAGCACTCCAAACCAGTATCCAAGATAAATCTATTTGGGTTCTGTGGTGGCCTGCGACTGGTACCTCTGACAAGTAGGTAAGATGAAGTCCCCAGCACTCCAAGGGTTGACTTAATCGCTCTGCTGTTATTGACACAAAGTGAGCAAAATGTCAGGCAAAATCCGTGAAAAAATAAATATATCTTTTGCCTAATGAAGGAACCACAGGAGTTCCAAAACATTGCAATGTGTCAAAAAAATCGGAGCCTTTAAGTGGACCCTTGTTTTAAAGTAAGCGACTTATTTTTCCATTCCTTCTTCATGTGGTAGGGCTTTCCAAAATGTAAGCACTGTAAAGAATTCATATATTTACTGTATAATTGTCTTTCTACCATATGCAGCTGATATCTTTTCATTGTATGCTTCTTGGTATAAAATGTTACTTATTAGTTTAATTAATTAATAAAGTCACCTCTAATATCTTTTATTTTCTTTAACCAAACTGTTTTTGACCATTCCTATAAACATGACCTATAATTATTTTGAACGCATCATGCTGGAGTTTTATGGTACTATAATGCACAATGTATTCCAACTATAGTCTTTATTATTAAAAATGAATATTTTGAAGAATAAAAACATTTATATCACAAACACATTTCATATGGGAAAAGGTCATAACATCCTGGGAGTTTGTCCCATATAGGTAACTGGGCTAATAGGTCACATAGTTTTGTTTTCATTCCAGTCCATTCATTATATACTGTATCAGTAAGCAATTCAAATATATGCAAAAATTAGGAAAAAATTGGTTCTCCCAGTACTGGGAACAATCAAGTAAATTTGTTTCACAGAATGCCTGCTTCTTCAGTAGACCATCAGGAATCAACTGTTACAACACTTTATTAAACTGTGAAGGCAGAACAGTGTGAGTATACAATATATAATGATGTATATATTACATATTCACTAGAGATCCAACTTACCTTATATTAATAAAATCCAAGTTAAATATGATTGATGACATGATATCCAGAGTGGTCTCCCCACCTGATAGATATAGGGACATATTCATCAACAGGAGGGCATGGAGCCCACAACTCCACATCTGGTCTCTATAAAATAATGTGGAGACGTTAGACTTATATAAAGAGAATCAGTGAGACTAAGACCACTGGAGTATATAGAAGATATGGTCTATGCATAGATTGCCTGCTTTCCTAAGGTAGCAACTCAACCATAACTACTATGATGCAAGTACAGATTTAATACTTATTATATGAATCTGATGGTAATCAACAAGTTTAAAGTGATTCCCATAGCAGTAGGAGCAAAAATGTAGGACTCCTATATCGACTACTACCTCCTCCTATAATATAAAAAGCTCATGGATAGTTCAGAAATTACCACCATCAAGTTGGCCACCTGATTAAACTCTGCACATCATGATCACATCACATCAATCCAACATGTTTCCATAAAGCAATGTATTTACATAAAGACCTTTCACCTATGGTATAAACATGAAACACAAAACTTACCATCCCTGTTATTAATTTTTTGCTTGCTTTGAACCCATCCATATTCATCATATGACTATAGTGATTTATCATTTATTTATTGTCCATTAATATATCTAATCATCATCAGGATTCTCAGTTTCCTGCTAAAGTATATTGTAAAAAAAAAGGAAGTGACTGTGTTTAGTCAGCTGATTAAAGAACATTCTATAGTTTGTGATACCTTTTAAGCTCAAAGTATCTTTATGTAACAGCACAGCGCACAGTGTAGGTTTACTTGAGAGTAGGGGACCGAATCGGTTCGGGATTCGGCACGGTTCGGCACCCAGATTCGGGCCGGACACACAGCTGGCGGAGGATCGGGTGACGAACAGTGCCGAACCCAAACGCTCATCCCTACTTGAGAGTACACATTATTTATTTTTTTGAGTGTACTATAATAAAATTCTAAAGTGCACAGTATGCTAAGAGCACCTACTGTTAGAAAAAGGAATCCTGTCACATCATAACTACTTTAAAATCTTACTGTACTTTTAAAATATCATTTACAGTTCACCTGTACAAGTGTGGTGCCAAAAGACCAAGCTGTGGCCTTTGCTTGAAGGCTGATCCTGATTTTGAATGTGGTTGGTGTGTTGGAGAAAACAAGTGTACACTCAAGCAGCATTGCCTACCAGCAGAAAGCTCTTGGCTTGAGCTATCAGGAACCCATGCAAAGTGTGCAAATCCAAGAATAACACAGGCAAGTATAATGCACCAATTTGACACAAAGCTGAAGAACATATGTATATCTTCATATATAGTAGCATACACATCAGTACACTTCCAGTAACATGCTGTTAAGTATTCTTTGGGCTAGGCAACATAAACACAATCTATAGATTAAAAATATTTTCATTAGACATTTTTTGTTTCATATTTCCTTTAATTTCATCTTTTGGGATTTGCATCTGAAAGTAAGTTTGTTTCGGCATTCAGATTCAAACAAAGTTTTATTAGCTATGGACCTAACAAACACATTTTAGTTGCAGCAAAAGTGACATTAACAGTTTTTTCTTTTACACTGACAGTTCATTCAAACTTTAAAAAAAAGAACTAACAAATTAATTTTCATTGCAGCAAAAGTGACATTACATGTTTATTGTTTTCTTTTACACTGACAGTTCATTGAAACAAAATAAAACACAACAGCATGTGACTCTCTCCCCCGATCCATACCAGGCCCAATAGATCTAATAGGAATTTTGGGGGGTTTTATTTGAGGGGGGTGTTGGTGCAGGGTGCATACCACCAAAAGACAAAAAAATATGTGGGGGATTCTTCCTAAAATCCCGATATTGAGTGATATTGAGAAATGGTATTGGTCTATGTTTTCTCTCATGCACATTTAAATTCCATGTTATTGCCAATGTTGCACTTTTTCAAGTGGCACAGTAGAATGCAGACTCTCTGGGGTTGAGTTACTTAAGGTAAATGGGCTATTTGCTTTGCAAGGGACGTTATCCCTTAGATTAATGAACATGGCAAAGCTCTGGTGACTTCCATTATCCAATTGTGTGCAAGTAAAAATACTATTTGTTTTCGGAATGTTTTACAAACAAAGGCTGGCATGATATGAACAATATGTAGCTAAAATGTACTAATGTCCAGGGTCACAAGTGATGAAGCCACTGTTGGTTTAAAGTGAATAACCCTAAGTAGATGAATACCCATATTCTACAGAATAAAACATTCAGACTAGTGATTGCCCTGCACATGAGTTAACACCATGTCTCAATAAAACTGCCTAACCCTACATCACTATTCTCTGCCAGCTTTTCTGATGCCACTATACCATTTGTAGTCATTCCGGTTTGCCCTCAGATTAATGTACTGACATGTGGTAGTTACCAAAAATACCATAGAACCTCCAGTAGTAGTAACAATTTTGACATGGGGTATTCACTAAAGATATCTTCTTCAAATGCATGCCAATGTTTATACATTCTATTATAGTATAATGTGTTTGGGCCTGCATGTATTTAATTGACTCCTGTCTAAATTGGCCCTGAATGTATGCCTGTGAAATATGGCCATTAGATTGTAAGCTTCTTGAGAGAAGGGACGGATGTGAATGTGAAACACACTGCGTAAATTGTCACCACTATATAAATACCCATAATAAGTAAATAAATAATAAACTCTATAGATATGTAGCAACAGATCTAACAAGAAGGGATTCAGGAAAATTTAGTTGTTTTTTATTAGGCTCTCCAAAAGAAATACTGAGTACACAGCAAAGAAATCGGAGGAGGAAATATAATCTGCTAAGGTTCTTTACTGTTGGCTGTGTTTATACTGGCACTCTGAAAATTAGAGGACTATAAAATTGTTCTGATGCAAAACAGTTCCTGTGGATGACAAGCAAAGCTGCAGCATTATGCCGCTGTTAGCAGAGGGTGTAAAGCCTGACAGCTTGTTATGATCCGGTGTATTTATTCCCGTGTAAAAGCACCTCTGTAGACTTTGCTGGTAGACGCCCACTCTGGATGTTTCATGCATTGTTGTGTCTGAACTGTAATTCACTTTTCAATTATAGTACAGGCTTGCACACTTAAGCTGCAATTTTTTCAATTTTCTGTAATAATTGTAATTTATTTGTATATAGTGTTCACTGTACATGTTGAACATTGGCCATATGCAATGAGAAACTACACAGCTTGAAACAAAATGTCTGTGCTCAAGACAAAAGAAAATGACACTGATTTGCATTGCAGATAAACAGCAATTTAAGTCTGTTTATAATACCCACTGTTGACGTCTAGGGGTGAAAGCCTTGCTCTATTTCAGATGTAGATTTTTAATGTTTTAGTTTACAATACAATACCCATTATCCTTCCAAATGAACTTGAGTTTTTTTCTTAAAGGCACACAGCTTACTTGCCTGCTTCATTTAACCCAAGGCTGATACACATATCTAGTTTATATATCTAGTATATCTACAGTGAAAACAAAATATAATGGTGGGGGAGTGGCAGTGTGTTGAGGCTATGGACAGGCTGCCTGATGCTCTTTTGAAGATTGGGGTGCTGAGCTTGCTTAATTACCTTGGGTTTCTGGGTTTGAGCTGGCCATACCAGGCATTTTCCAGTCATCTGCACTTCGTTGTTTACCCTGAAAGTTACTCCAATTGTGACCTATAACCGTGTATTCAGGACCTTGTTTGTAAATGCAATATTTGCTGTTTTAGTGTCATATTATTACAGTCATTTATTTGCCCTATGCTGCAGGCATATATTTTATTTAGGTATTATTGGTTAGATTTTGCAGCATTCCTGGATGTTTTCACAAGAAAGGTGGCCATACACTGATAAACTTTCCTTGTTCAGCCTACCAGCTGAATGATGAATGCATGACAGATTTGTCCATCAACACTACTAGCACCGATTGGAGAGTCTCCCACTGTTTCCCTTTCTATTTTGATAGTGCCCACCAGCTGCTGTCAGGATATGTAAGCAGAACTGCTCATTGGCTAGCGGTTTTGCAAACCTGAAGAATTTTCAACTAGCTTCTTTGATCAGCTGATCTAGGAATGCCGGTGGAAATTGTGCCCACAGCAGCACACTACTCAAATTTCATTTGAGTCTTCAAGAATCGGGCACAATTCAAGAAGTGGATAACAGACTGTACAACACAAGAAAGGGAGATGGCACCAATATATATCAATCATAGCATGGCAGTAATGGCACATCGATGGACATCACACAAGAGACCTGTTTCTTGATGCTCTGAGAAGGGGAACTTGTTCCTGGAACACATTAGCATGGTGTACGAGGCCTCTTGCGTGTTGTCCATTCTGTCAATTTGCCATTACTCATCTGAGTAAAACGTGCTTCACCAGGTGTCTGGAGGCATCTACTTTTCCTGTGTTGTGCAATCTGTTATAGATGACGCCATAGTGTCTAGAGGGCAGCCCTGACCAATGTGAAGGGAGGGCATTTTATTTGAAGGCTATTCTGTGTGCAAACTAATGCCAGCTCTATTGATTGTTTTTAAGGTTTAGTGGTAGTGTATGGCTACCTTAAGTGTTAGTGCTTTGATGTCTAGTAAATATTTAACAATACAGTAGCTGGTGGTATTCTGGCAATTTAGGTTGTGAGCATTTTCCAATGTATTGACTGAGTAATACATATATATATATATACACAACATGAAGTTATTTTGCCGTTTGGATGTTTTGACCCAACTAACAAACACCCCTACACTTTCAGTGTGATAAGATCCTGATTCATTTGTTCATTAACTTGAACCTATAAGGGATTCGTAACTGTCATGCACTGATCAGCAGATATTTCATGCTGCCAGTTCCTTGCCCCCTTCTGTTCTTAACAGAGGTTTCACTAAAGAAACTTTGAAAGCCTTTAATAACAATCAGTCAACATTATACATTGTCAGCTTCATAAAGAATACACCAAGGAGCCTGATATGAAACCACTTTTCAGCACCAACTCAATAAATCTGTACACTGTTAAGGACAAAGCTGATTTCTTAGTGCAGGGGATTTTCAACTAAACTTTGAATGAAAATTGGGAAGTGAATGTCAATTAATTCCCGTAGTAGCATTGATTTGATATATTAGATCTCCATTAATTATATTCCACGTAATATCTGGCAAATGCATGAAAAATTGCTCACAACAGGATGAAACAGGGATATTTAGTGTGTTATATGAAATGTTTAATGTAACTAAAATCCTATTCAGATTAATGAGGTATGAATCAAATTAGTTTATTGAATAATATATAATATTGGATAAGCCTTCTCTTCCCCCATTAATTATTAAACTCTAACTTACATGCCATATTATCGGGAAGCCAGCAAGACATTAGCATGGAAATGTCTCTTAATTAAACAGTACTTTCTGAAGAGACATTTAAATAGTGATTGCACGGAACTCAATTTGAACTTGGGTTATTACGCTTTTGAGCTTTTGTCTCTAAGAGAGCATTTTTAAGAGGGTGATTTACCAAAGGGTATAAGTTTTAATGCTGAACTCCAGCCCTACCTTCAGTCTTGTACAGTTGTACAGGCCCATCACTGCTGAGATTGTTTAGTCTGATTTTAGTGCACACTGTGACCTTCTCACAGTGCATTAGAATCCGGGGCAAATCAGATACAGCACACTCTATTTCCTGGCTTGTCTATTAAATTTATTGGATTTCAGTTCTTTTAATCAAGAAGGCTCAGTATCACATTTTCAGCATTATCTAGATTGCTCTGTATTTATGTGCAGCCTGTCCAGGAACACCCACTCCTCCAAACTGAAAACTACTCACCAAGGCATTTTGATCTTTGTATATTTGTATATTACCTCCAATAGCCAGCCACTCAGGAGAGTACTGAGGCAGGGATATTTGATATTTTCAGAAAGCTTTGTCCAGCATCCTGTCAGCCACTTCTTAAATTGCATAGAGAAGCACAGAGGTGTAGTGCTTCCAGGGTTACAACATGCATAGCTGCGACCAAGCCCAAGTGCTCTGCCGCTTGGGAGTGCCAGACTGAAGAAGGAGAGCTCAAGAGAGAGAGGAGACACACCAGGGAGAGTTAAGAGGAGAGCAGGGTAGAGAGAGGAGAGGCACAGGGTAGAGGACAGCGGCCTGTCCATCCCTTCTGTGGTGCAGCGTGTGAGAGGAGTGGGTTTACTATGTGGTGAGGCCCTAATATTCTATTGTATACTATATAAATTTCATATTATACCAGAAAACACCAGTCTACACCAAACTCAACACTTGTAACATGGCATCTCTCCAGAAAGCAGATGACCAGCTCAGGAGCAACATCAAGCAGCATAGCATGCCCCACATCTATGAGATAACCTGTGTATGAAATCACTGCACTGCCACTAACTTTAATCCTGACAGTAGAAAGTAAGTGACAATGGGGAAACATGTAACAATTGGTGTATTAGTGTCAGTGGGGGACTTAGTCAGGGCCCAAGGTTGGGGGAGAGGGCATACCAGTAAGATACAGTCCCACCTGGGGCCCCCCATTGGAGCAATCAGATCAAAATGTTTCAATTGTTAAAAATTTGTAAAAATGCTTTACATTTAGGTTACCTTCAGCATCATTTAGCACACTCATTTACTTCTTTTTATTACTTTTCTCTAAATAGTCATTTGATATAACAGCAACTACAAAAATAATATGTTTTCTCATAACTCTAGGGCATATTTAATGAGAACACAGCTTTGCACAGAAATAACGTAACTTTTGCTAGTTCTTACTAGCATGGCTTTTAGAAAATACGTTTGTATCCAAAGTGATCAAATTTCATCATAAACATATTTCACATTATCACACAAAAGGATTTTTACCATTTATGTGCATGTCTAATGCCAGCAATACTATAAATTGTATTTGTAGATTAAAGCTAATGTAACACTGCTTACTGGTTTTGTTACAACAATCTGTTTACCTTACATATTATTTTTTTCCATAATGATAAAAATGTATTTGTTTTAAGAGACCATTTTCTGTAAATCATGATGCCTGAAAGTGATAGATCTTCAGCAGGGATGTGTGTTTTGGAAGTTGGCAGGTGAGACATTCCCCACCTCCCGTCCCATCCCCACTGCAGCTTCTTGCATTGTACCTCGCTGATCTGTGCTGAGAGAGGAAGAAAGGAGGGGTAAGAAGAGGAGACATATGCAATATGTTTCATTATGAATCTAAACTCATACAAATTTCCGGAAATCCATATATTTGAAGGCATCTGAATTCTAATGCTTCCAAATGTATCCGAATCTGAAATTTTGTATATGAATTTAGAATTTGATTCTTAATGAAACAAACTAGTATGTAAGCTTTACTGCTTAATTACATCTAAAATATGGACTTTCGTTTGCACAAATAAATGGACGACTGAAGATAAGGACAGAAGACATAAGAACTTTGTATGAATTTTGCATGAATCCGAATTATGAATCCAAATTGCATACATAACCCGAATTCCGAAAAATGAAATCCGAATACAAGCTAAACAAATTTTTCGGTGGTGCACATGTCTAGAGAGGAGGTGGAGGAGTCTCCCACCCTCAGATTTACGTCACTGAAGGCATTTACATTGATGTGTACCGTGGTTTTTTTATTGGATGGCATGGACTAATGGCATTTTGACATTGGTCCAAACCAACCACAGAGCTCCAGTGATCTAAGTACAATTCAGAGGCTTGTTAGCTTATCATATATTAGTGCTGTTGCTGTGTGATAACCTAATACAGCTGTCAAAAGCTGCATAAATCTCTGCCTGCTAAGGCGGTGCTCCATTAATATCAGATTACATAGCGGGGATGCTTTCCGCACTTCGTAACCTGTTACAAGCTGTTTTCAATTGAGAAAAAGCTGTCACCTTTAGACTTGAAGTTGACAGCTTTTTCTTCCATAATGGCTGTGCCACCCCTGCCTATTCTGACTGCACATCCATCTTTCAGCAATCAGATGATGGGGTAGTGAGTTATTCCCATAACCACTGTATGGATATTGTATAAAAGCTGATATATTACCCAGCATTTAAATACTCCCAGACTTACAATGTACTATTATCATAACAGTCACTAGTGACTTTATTATAATTAGCGTAACTATAAGATAATTATATCCACAACCTAATTTAGCATGTAGAATTCTCACAAATACCAGCCAGCATTATGCTTTTTCTTCTCTTCTGATGCTCCGTGGTGTTATTTTAAGCTAGATTTGTTGTTAATTTGTGGCATAAAACAGTTGAAGTTGAAGAACATTTGGAGTAAATAATTGGTGAGTTTACTAGATGAGAAGTGACATTGTTAACATAAACACCAATAAGAAGCTGAAACTTACAAAACTTCACAGAGAAATTGAATTTAGGTTCTTTCTGCTTTACTCCACTGCAAATAATATATTTTAAGCATTTTCTTCTTTCACTAATTAAAACATAAGAAGGGAAGCAATCCATCAAAGTGTAGTGTATTCAATAGCATCCTATAAAGGTTAGGAATGCTTGCCGAAGAGTTGGAGGGCACAAAGCTCAATAAGAGCTTATCACAAGTCCCTGGGGCAGCAGACTTCCACCACAGAGCTAATTATGTATTCACTGCTTAGACCTACAAGGGTTTGTGTTTGGCTTTGGGCAACTGGGAATAATGATGTTACAAAATCTACATCTTCTCCACAACCTCTATTAGCCCCCAATCATGTGATGAGAGGTATTTTTATGGTGCCATTTGTTTGTAAAAGGTTTTATAATTATTTCTTAAACTGGTAATATCATTACTGAATAAAAGATATGAGATCAGCTTATTAAAATGATATTACCTATTAAAAATTAGGAAAAAACACAAATTTACAAAATAAAATTTGGTCTTACTCATTAATAGTGATGGGCGAACGACCCCCTGTTCGGTTCGGAGCCAGAACCGCCGAACCAGGGGTTGATTCGGGTTCGGAAAC
>JAEOBE010315585.1:0-10024 GCA_022657655.1 Phrynoglossus myanhessei | reverse complement strand
CTCCCCCAGTGGGAGAGGGAGGAGCCGCAGAGTGCTGAAAGCATAAAGCTCAGGGATTTCCGCCGATGCCCAGGATGTCAGCCAGCATAGACAGAACTGAAGCTCTGCAGTAAAGTGAGACCTTGACACTCATTCACTAAACAAAGAGGAAATTTCTACTGCAAAATGCAAATTTCCTTTCAAAGTGAACATTCTTTTTTATTTTAGTGAATAAACTCTTAAGTATCATATCCTATTTTAAGTAGGTGATACTATACATAAATCTCTGAAATATTTAAGTGGATTGCAGGTGGTTCTTTAAGCTGTGAGGCTGAAGGCAAAACATTTTTGTGTTACAATCATTCATATTAACTTGAATTTCCTACTTCAAAATTAGTTTCTTTAGGAAGAAGTCCCACTCTAAATTGCTGCAGCACTAAGTCCCCTGATAGGTTGTCAGTGTCTTTTTTTGGCTCCTAGCTCTTCTAAAATGAATGCTAGATCTTTATTTTGGCAGCATCATATAGGCTTGACTTGTTACAGTATCCAACAACTCCAGCCCTATTAGCCCCTGTTATTACAGCTTTATTAAGTGTTTGTGCCTCCCCACGGCAAGTCATGCTGAAATATTAATTGCATGCTTTTGTACTGCCACACTGAACAACACAGCCCCTTTAGTCTTTTAATGCAGGCAAAAACAGGCAAAAAGCTTAATCTGCTCCATTTTAAAAGTAATAAGCAAATACTGGACAACTAATCAGGCTGATGTATCTTTATAACCAATACTTGACTCAAGACTGGTTTATGATGCCTCCGTATTGCCTCATTGTAAATTGTTTGAGGGGAAGAGGACTCAATCTCAATTATGATATTATTTATCAACTCAAAACCAACGGTAAGGAAAATCAGACCACAGGCATAGGAACCAAGGTAACATAAGTCAATACTGTAAGTGGGAACCTGTTCTTGATGGCCTTCTTTTGCACCATAGTTGGTATAGTGTTTTGTTAGTACCTCTATAAATGATAACTGCAAGGCAACCTAAAGAATACTCTGCCACTCAAGTCACATAATGTTTTTTACAGGAAATGCCAAACAGTGTGTTCACTCTGGAGAAAGCTGGTTGGCTTTTCCCGAAGTGAACAGGAGGTCACTGGCTTGTACCTTGCACCAGGGTGAAAATAGTGTAATATCTATAATAACAATGTAATAAATCTAATGCAGGCAACTGAATAATTATTGAGGGCTCATTCACAACAGATTCAATCTGCAGCAGACCCTTCAGAGTCAAGGGGCAAAGGAGGTGTGGGAGTGTATTCTCTTCAATGACACCACACGTCAAACATGGATGACATTGTTGACATCCATGCCATTGCAGTGTGATTATAAAAAATAGTGCATGCACTATTTTGTGTGATCTAACCATGTCTAAAATATGGGATCGGAGGGCGGGCTGGAGACTTATCTGCGATGCCATGAAAAAGAATGCACCACAATGTTTCCTCCTGTCCCCTCACTCTGAAGGGTCGGGATCAGGTGTGAATGAACCCTAAGGCTTTCTATTTTAATTTCAGGAAAACACAAAAAAGAAGTATATACAGACAAAATTTTGTGCACACTTACTGGTCATATACAATAGAATTTACAAGCAATGCAAAAATCTTAATAAATTTCTCATCTCAGAAATATTTGGAAAAATACCTGCCAGTATTTAAAACTTGGGTTACCACATACATTAACTATTACCAGAAAAGGCTGGCAATATCCTTTGTGCTTTACTGGTTTAACCACTCCAACCACTAATCCTAGTTGCAAAATCACAAAAGACATGAAAAAATGAGGATCCGAAATCATTTAACACTGGCTGGGAAGGAGAGATCAAGCCACACTAGAAAAGCAATGACAGTCCAGAAAAGTTGTCTCTACACTTGTTGTTCACATCTAAGTAATCAATGATGAAATTTAAGAAATCTGTTAAATGTTAGATTATTTTACCCAGTAATAGATAATACAAAGTATTCACATAACATATGGATATCAGGGTGTAAGTACAAGAGGTTACAGGATGTAGCTGTTCCTGGGCCCATGTGGTCAGCAAATCTTTTCTCTTCATACCACTTTTTCAAGGTTGCTGTTGTCTGAACCAGTTTTTCACCTACTGTGTATTTTTCTTTCAAATAGTTTTTGTTTTAAAAAAGGGAACCAATGTAAACAGTAAACATAAAATCAAAAGATAGTGCAGTCACAAGGTGTTTACAGATAACAGTACAAGTAGAAAACACCAGGGGAGGATCATGAGGGCCTAGGAGGATGTCAAAAACATAGAAAGTCTAGGACTGAGCAATGAAAGATTGAAAAACAAAATATACAACCAACAAGTGGGTAAGGCACCGGGTTATAATGATGAGCAACATCTAACACAAATAGAGTCCCGTACCGGTGTCAGAGTCTGAAAATAAAGCAGGAGAGCGTTGTATGGAGAGTCCAGGGCATATGACAAAGGAGGTGGAGAGAGGTTGGGGATCCAGGAATATACATAGCTGTCATAGGTATTAATTGCACATATTTATCAGGGAAAGGAAGAGTTGCACAAAACAAAAACACAACCAGGAGAAGAGGAAAGAGGGAGGGAGAAGATGGAAGGAGGGGGAATTAGAAGGGTGGGAGGGGGAGGAGGATTCAGGCATTCAGGGCAAGGTAGCAGTGCTGGAAGATATCTGAGGGTATTACATATTGTGTTACAAGGTCATTAGGTAGTTTTCAAAAGTAGGAGGCATATAATGGCTGTTCCATGGAGACCAAATGAGTTCAAATTTGTCTAGTTTTAACTAACTGAATGTTTTTCCTGAAGCATGATCCACAATATTCAGTTTTTGGTTTTACAGAAGTTACATATTGTGTATTTTTATTTAAATTTTAAAGTTATTGATCTCTACAGAAACTCAGGTACTCAATGTGAACCTGTGTCCAGACTATGCACACTAAAGTAGTTTACATATTATGAACAAGTAAAGCAAAAACTTCTTTCAAACTAGCCCTTCTTTCAAACAAGCCATCGTTTGACTCTTTAGCTATATAGGCATTGTGGAGAAATTCATATTCATAGATCACAAGAGAGGCATTGAAATCACAAATCTTTTCTTATTATTTTGTAATTGTGTAAGCAAATACCAGGTGCAACAAATGCAAAAAGAATCTTTATGAGTAAACAGCAATGGTTAAACACGTAATTGGCTAAAGACCCATTGAAAAGAACAAATAATGTATGTTTCTGTAAGTTTTTTGCTTCTAAATAAGCATTTTACCTCTGGTGATATCCTGTGAAGTATCGTACTATTTTGGAACAGAAGTTTTACCAACTGTAACTGAAAAAGTCTCCATCATTCTAATGTGAGCCCGTGTCAAGTCAACATAATCTCATCTTAATATTTTACTAACAACTTACGCAAACTTTTTTTTCCTGCTGTGTGTGTTGCCATGTAGTGTTAAAGGGGAAATAAAGCTATATTACATAAAAGTCACACTTATGTGATATCATTCTAATCAGCAGTAAATATATGGGGGGAGAGGTGCAAATGGGCAAAATGCTGTGTTTGGATATATTACAGGAAAACGAATGTTGTACTATTTATTAGCAATGCAAAGAAATGAAATAAAAATATACTGTATGTATCCAAATTTGTTACCAAATTAAAGCCCTTTTCTGTTCCAAAGTAAAAAAAAATAAAATGGATAATACATTAGGGTAGCTTACAAAATCTAAAAGGTGTGTAAGGGAGATATGAACCAAAAAACAAAATAAACTGATTCCAGGGTGTTCAGGGAGTAAAGGCCTGGAGGGCCTGGAGGCCTAAAGTGGTTTAGGAAAAAACTGAGGCTTGTAAAGTCTTTTTGTTCATTCATAGACAGATACAGGAAAGGCTAGCATTGTTGTGGTAGCTCTTCATTTTGTATGTTAATTCAGAGTAAATGTTACCTGTGGACACATTTAGAACTACTGTTACCATACGGGAAAATAAGCTAAATTAGGGTTAACATATGCAATGATGACTTGGTGAAGCAAATATAAATGTGGATGTAACAAAATGTTATTTCTGAATTAATTCAAATTTCAGGCTGAATAAGGATGAAATACAGTAAGTCTGGAATCTGCACAGTAGCAGGCCTGAAGCTACTTAGTGAATGTAGTCTTTTGTGTTGCAAGGTGCTGTGCTTGTGGCTCCGGACAGATTATATACTGCGCAAGTGACATGATACTCCCAGATGGAATCATGCTTTAAATCTGTTCTGGGAGTTTGCTCATGTGACAAGCATTCTTGGGAAAGATGAGGCACTAGTATAATTTGGTAATGTTACTTGCAACAAAAATACAAAAGTATTAGAACATTGCCTGTGATGTGACATTAAAGTGGCACTAAACTCAGGAGTTAAATCTTAAAAATACATTCAAATAACCTATTAATCAATATATTATATTATTATATATAATAATATAATCAAATAACAAAAATGCAGCATATTTGTAAAGCTCTCAGCTGTAGATCCTCAAATCATCTCTGAATTCATGGTGACATTGTCCTTCCTTCTAGATGATGGCTGCTTTTGTTCCCCATGGCGTTTGTGTGTGCTGTCAAATAGCCACCGCTCCAAGCTCACACCTGTGATGGATCCCAATCTCATGTTTAGTTTCCTAATTTGTATTGAGATTGTAGTCCATCACAGAAGAGAGTTTGGGGTGATGACTACTTTACAATCTACACAGGGTCCATTGGGGGGGCAGGGAGTAGCCACCTTCCAGAACAAAGGATAGCATCTGTATGAACTCATAGAGGACATGATGATCTATAGCTGAGTGATACATAAATAAATTACATTGTTGGTAAAAGCTACGGTACTTAAATGCATTTTTAAGGTTTAACACGTAGGCTGATTGTCACTTTAAAGTGTCTCTTAAGATGAAATTCTGTTATTTTTATTTGTGGACAAAGTGGTTAAGGAATTGACCCCTGAGAGGTTTTTTCAATGTCTACACCTTTTTCAGTGACAGCTAGTGTTGTATACACACATATATTTCTAAAAGGAAAAAAATTTGAATTTGGAACATGTTGAAACGTTTTTTGCCATTCAAAAACACCATTCACTTCCATCGAACTATCGATTGGAATTTTCTGATCGTTTGAATTAAATTTGACCATGTATACCCATCTTAAGAGGGGATTTCCTTAACTTGGAGAGAATTCATATTACTTCTTCCTGTGTCTACAGGACAAGAAGTAAATGTAAATCTCCCATATGGGGCAGAGATTGGTTGAAAAAGAACATGGAGCTTCAACTATTCCCTACTCTGTGTAAGATGTAAAAACTTTTTGACTTCACATATGCTTTAAGGTACATTTACCCTTTCTGCATTTTAGTTAGATACAGATACAAACAGAACAAGTTTCCTGACTTACTTCATTGTAAGTGCAATTTAAAGCAAGAGTTTTCTTCACTGGGATGTATGGCACTGCACATTAGTGAAGATTGAATTGCAAATACAAGAGTTTTTTCCCTTGCTCAGGATCAGGTGTGGCTTAAGGGTTCTGACAATGCCATCAAAGCCGATCAGGCTTTGTAAGAATGCACATGTGTTGACAACATATTTCTTAAAAGGAGGGAACAGCAAAGTAAACAGACGAAAAGTCACCTTTGTTTGGTCAGTAAAATGCTGAAGGTATGCTTTTTGACCAAGCTATACCAAGAGTGTGCAGTGTGCAGTCTGATAGGGTGCCCCGATTTCATGACTGATTACAGAGACCAACAACTCCTTTGGTGAAACATTTTACATATATGAAAGGCAACTGTATATTTTGGCTGCTAAATCTTAATTAAAAATTCAGCAGTGCTCAACTGGACATCTAAAACTGATAGTTTAATATATCTGGTTCAGTTGGCTGTAATCAATGCAGGATATCATAATTTTGCTTCCATTGAGCCACTGATCCATAAAAGATGATTCTGGATACATTGTTGGCTATTTTAGAATACAAGAATAATTTGCATGATTCTTCCTGTTATCCTTAAAAAGAAAATAATTGTGTTTTTAGATTTATACATTTACAGCAGACATACATATATGTAAACACCTTCCATGGAAGAAGGTAAAGTTACAAAGTGTAGAGACTAAGGGAGAAGATGATCATTCAGAAACATATGTCTTTAATAGAATTTTCTTGGCTGAACTGGCTTTTATTCAACATATAGAATTCCATAGAATGCAACAATGGTGAGTAAATACTATTCATTAGAAGTGATGGACTTAAAACCCACATGATCTGCCAAGATCGAATGGTGCAAAGCCAGGTAATAAATCATAACTTACTGCCACATGACATGTTACCAGTCAAGCACTGAATGACATGTTCAGGCTCAGAAGGACCTCATTTGCAGGGAGTGAGATATGCTGCACAGATTCCATAGGAATAAGCAGGCAAATCATTGAAAAACCTAACGTTTATCCAATGTAAAAACTTTTTTTTTTAAATTTTAGATAAAGATAGCATCGGGGTATAGATAATAGGCTTTTTTAGGGTGGTTCCATTCCCTTGCAGGGTTCGAGGGAGTCATTCTGGTGTGTGCTAGTAAGCTCTGTGTGTGTCTTAATAAACACAAATGCACAGTAACGCAAACCACTCCCCTGCTGCTTGTTCCCCCATCCTCCCTGTTCCCATCTCCTCCATTCTCCATGCTGTTAGATGGAGACTGCATTGTCCCATGTAATTGTATACTGGACAGGATATTCAGGGAAGTTGAACTGAGAGTGTTGGAGCCAGCTGTTTAGGAACATGATGACTATAAGTGTTAGGAAAAAATGTAAATAGATACTTAACTGGGCAATGAATATTCGTTTGATCTGAATTAATTATTGAAAAAAGAGTTTGAGGATTTAATAATACTTTAAATACTTATTTCTTATGCTCATCAGCTACACATAGTGGCCATAATACGGTATTACATCACAAGTCATTCAACCTGAAAAGAAAATATATTAAGAATGTAAATTTTGCCATTATTTGCACAAAACAAAAAATGTTCACAGAGGGCCTTTAAGTGTGTATATACATAGAACCCTTCTAATCATAAACTGACTCCCCTGTAGAAGATTTCCTTTCACTTCCTGTTCTGAGGATCCAAAGTTTGCTCTTCTCATTTCAACTCTTAGCAGTCAGTTTGATTAAAGTTCTGGCAATATTTCTAACATACAGAAATGCAAGAATATACAATAAATGTGTATAGTTTACCTGGATGAGATTGATTTGTTAACACTTCCTAAAAACCAACACATGGTGAGCTATATACCTTGTACATACTGTACAATTAAATGACAGTAGATATAAACCCTAGAGCTAAAATCTCATATAAGCATTAACATGGGGATGCAATTTCGAAAACTGTTTCCAATCTTCTTGGGATGCAGCTGTATGCAGTTTTCATTAAAAAGGTCCTGCTATGAAGATCCATTGTTCAAGTATTCCTGTAACAGGGTGACAACTGTCTTTCGATTGTGCTCCTGCAATATCAAATTTAGAAAAGACTACAAGCGGCTGAACTTACACTCATTGCACAGGCATGGTCCACCAATTTCTTTATCAATAAGTCAATCCCAATAAATGATGCGCAGCTTACACAGGAGTGTTTGCATATAGACAGAAAGCAAATATCATGGGGCTGGAGGTCAGCAGCATTGAAACAGAACAAAGGATGAAAAAAACTGTATTTTTTTATGTATGTAAAAATTGATAATTGTTGTTTAACAAACTAAATGTCATTCCGTTAGGGTTTACATCTGCTTTAACTCTGTTAACTCTTTTTCTCCAATTTTTGATTGTTTTTTTTCATATATAACATAAAGACCTATCCTATATATCCTTTATATAGTTTAAATGCCCAGGTCTGTTAATGCTGAAGAAAAATGCCACCCACTAAGAACACATGACCAAGTAACTTAGAACTTGACAAGTATGGTGAAAGTACGGACAATGTAAGAGTGCAAAAAAAAGCCCAAATGCTAATGTTATTTGGAAACATTAAAGCTCGTTTATGGGATTAAAATTCACAGTGTTGAGGGAAAATACACATTTCAGCCTGTCGGTTTAACTTAACACAAGTAAATTGTTTATCCTAATGTAATTCTAGTTGCTCTGTTTAAAAAAGCACTTGAAAGTCTTCCTGACCTTGAAATTGTTCGTAGCGCAATGGAAGACAGACATAGAATTGGCAAAAAAATGAAATGTAAAGTTAACCAGAAACTCCTTGTATAAAATGAAAGCTTTTTATAGAATAGTATATAGGATAACTTGTGTGCAAATTATATATAAAAAAAAAAAGTTAAGATATACAAAAGAAATCCTTCACTGAGACAATTCATGTCTGTGGTTTAGGAAAAAAAAGAGAAAAAAAAACTACAAAAGAAAAAAAACTACACAAAAATACACAAAACAGACACTGCCAGAAGAGGTATTTTAAGGATCTTTTTCTTTATGAAACAAGTAAAAGACTTAAGACTGCATTTATTTATTGAGGCTGATTTAATAGCTCTAATCTTTGTCTCATTGTCTGATCTTCCCACCTGGTTTGTCCCAAATGTATCCTGTATTCGGAAATTCTTTGAGTCTTTTTGACTGTCTTTGCTCACAGCTCCAGCTGTTACAGTATGAAATCCACCCAATGATGCCTGCTTCTCAAGCTCTGTTTTACAGCTTAGGCTGTGTATTCCTTGTGTCTTCTTGCCAGAGGTTTCTAGCATTGTAAGACCTTTATTGAAAACATTTTGGAAAGTTGTGAGTCCCACTCGAGCTCAAAATTGGGACTGCTATGCAACTGTGTAGGAAATCATTACAGGACAATAAGGAAAACTTTTCATTGTTAAAGGTGTTGGTTACTGTGTGAAAAGGTTTTTAAGCACGTTGGAAAATCTCTGGATTCTAGGCACAAAAACTTTCATTCAGACAACCTCCTCAATATCCACACCAAATGAGTGAAACAAATGTCTACCCAAATAATACCTTCATCATCACTGCACTGCACATAGCCTGTGCAGAGCAAAGCTGTGGGAATGGCCCAGCGTACGCACCCACTCTAGACTCCATGCGGAAAACTATAGGAGAAGCCAGACTGGTCTACAAGACCAGTCATCCTGCACAAGGAAAGAGAACAGCAGTTCTCTTTATTTCAGGAAGCTCCTGAAGTGCAGGATTTGTTTCATAATGGATAACTGCACTGATCTGGTAGAAATACACAAAGGATATGAAGATTCAAGTATGAATACACATACCTCTGGCATGTAAACAATATTTGTTAGAATTACAGACAAAACCCAAATTGGAAGGGAAAAATATTGCACCATTTTCTGGACCCGTATCTAGCACTGGAACCTGTTTCCACGAATGCCCTCCTTCTTGGGTTTCAGAAACATAATGTGCTTCTGTGGGTTTGACCTACCATTACAAACAACACAGCTTTAAACACCAAAAGACAACTCTAAGCCAGGCTAAAACGTTCTTTTTTTGAGTGTGAGGAAAGGCTTGAATTACCATTAGGGTTTGATCGCCATCTATAACCATGTGGAGGAGATTGCTTCTCCAGTATAGTCAATTAGACTACATCCTTTGCACAGCAATAAATAAATGTCAATGGAAACTTGTTGGAAGTTATATAAACACCTATTAGGTTAGCTGTTATCTGAAACTGCTGAGTGGCATCCAGTGGCATATGGGAAAAGAGAGAACAGAAGTTTGCCCTGATATTCTATCAAGAGAATCAAAGACATGCATCCATTTTTTTCCATGAGGCATGTGTCCATCTTTGGCTACTAGGGATGAAGGGAGCCATTTTAGTTAAAATAGT
Organism: Phrynoglossus myanhessei; assembly: GCA_022657655.1. Classification (NCBI taxonomy): domain Eukaryota; kingdom Metazoa; phylum Chordata; class Amphibia; order Anura; family Dicroglossidae; genus Phrynoglossus; species Phrynoglossus myanhessei. Next base: position 160 of record JAEOBE010315585.1, on the reverse strand, counting down.
GAAATTAGCGATTTTGCCATTGATAACATTTCACTGAAATTAAATCTCAGTTTCATTCATTTTGCTGTTTAGGAAGAAAAAAAAGGTAACACCACAAGCTATTCCAAGGAAACATTTGGGAACACAGAGAGGAAAACATGTCATTGGGAAAACACATCCA
>JAEOBE010314367.1:0-11075 GCA_022657655.1 Phrynoglossus myanhessei | reverse complement strand
TATAACGGGAGCCAGCAAAAATAAATAATAATAATAAGAAAATACCAGGCATTTTTCCTTAAATGTCTCAGTCTAAAAGCATAAATTGGTCCATAGGATAGTCAGTAGTCTGTGGTATTGAGGAACCAGCAATGGCCAAAAAATATCTGTTGAAGAGTGATTTTTTTTTTAGCTAAGATTCCGCGCTGAAATTTGGTATCACTCTGTGAGGATTATTTTGTGAAATCTGTGAGGTTTTAGAGACCTGTTGCCTTAATTATCAAGTCATTTTGATTTTACCTTACAATTTGGTTATTGCTGTCTGGTGAGTCATTTCATTTGCACTTTGTCGGTGTCGCACCTGGCGATTGTGTGGGATGAACTTTTTCATCACTATATACAGCTAATAGCTGTGGACTTTATTTATATTTAATTTAGGTGAATGCAAAAACCCTGGTATTTTCTTAGCTTCCATTGCTGTTTGTTTGGCAATAATTTGCCAAACAGCCCACCGAGGGTCCTTAACAATTTGTCAGAATTCACCTCCTCCAGAATTCCAGAATTCACGGTGTCCAAAAGGCAGTAACGGTGATTGGCTGAAGCAATCACCGTTACTTCCAACTTCAGACTGAGCTTGATCGGCACCTGATCGGAAGTAACGGTGATTGGCTGAAGCAAGTGCCGTTCGGGCGCCATCTAGATTCGGGTTCGGCCCAAACAGACCCTGGTGGAGGTTCGGGTGCTGAACAGTTCAGAACCCGAACGGTTCAGCCCCGAATGCTCATCCCTACTCTTTATGAGTTGTTTTCGGTTGTCACTGCATTAACATTGATGTGTATAGAAAAGATACTGTATCTCCATGTTTAATGCTTAACTGAAAGAAGTTGTACACAATTAGTGACAAGGTTTTTTTGTTTTTTTTTTATTGCTGGAGGCAAATGACTACACTTTCAGTGTCTGCAAAAGAATAAGAACAAGCATACAGGTGACAATCCGAGAACAAAACGTAAATTGCTTTTTTTATACTCTTGAACTTTATACCAGCAGGGCCGTCTTTAATATTAATTGGGCCCTTGGCAAGATTTTGCTGATTTGTTTACATCGTGTTACGATCTGATGTAAAACAATGTAGAGAATGAGTCACTGGCGGTGACTAGGCATGTGCGTTTCGTTTAAAATTAAAATTCGGTTGAAAATTGCGTATCGGAAATTCATTTTCGTATGAATTTCTGAATTACATTGCCAACAAAAATTCAAATGAAATGAATGAAATCATAACAAATGTATTTGTTTAATTCATTTTGGTCAGTCGAAATTTCCTCTGTAATTGCATCTGTAATTTGGTTAATTCCTTGAGGGAGATATCCCTCAAGATAACCAAAAACAAATAACAAATAGAGCTGAATAACCAAAATCCTTTTTGTTCTGAAAAATGAATGGATCCGAATAACTGGATTACAAAAGAATATGAATAACAAAAATTTGTAAGATACGAAATTACGAATAACGAAAATTCGGAAGAATGACATTACAAAAGCAAATTGATTTGATTTACGAATGAATATGAAACAACAAGGAACAAATTTTATATCCATATAATGACAGCATATATTATCACTGCTCATTGTACAGTTGCCAATAGCAATGCCCAATAGCACTAATATTTGTCAATGTCCTCCCAGTTAGCATATCTAACTAATGCAGTGACAGTATTTCATTGTCAGGGCACATAGTTTGCTGGTCACAACGGCATTTTTCCTAGCAACATCTGATAGTGTTAGCATTAGTCTGTGTTAGTGTCACTTAGTGATAAAACCTTACTTACTTACTGCTGTATTACTGTCACTAGGAACATCCAATAGTATTAGGATTAGTCATTCCCTCCCCCCCAGTTAGCACCCCCACCCCCAGTCAGTGTCCTTTAGTGCCAATTCCATATTCATCTCCCATTATCCCCTTGGGGTCTCCAAAAAGCTGCAGTATTAGTAAGATCAGGTGTGAGCTCCTCTAGCACTAGTAATCAGTTATGATCTGCATTCCTTGATCGTCAGAGGCCAGGAGCTTTTTTTCCCAAAGTTGCCAAAGCAGGTACCTGTAAATTTAGTGGTCAAAATGTCTAAAAGACTGTAAACTGCTGAGAAGACATACCAGCTCTTGAGCATGACAGATGAGGGTGCTAGGGACGCATCACTGAAGCTTAGGATGACATCCACATCCTGCTCAGACGAGGGAGAAGAGGAACCTGTAATCAGGCATGCCTGACCTCAGATGAAGCACATAGTTTCATCTCATATGCAGCAGAGTGCAAGCACTAGCGTTGCACCACTTTAAGGAAAGCTGGCAAGCACCCGCAGCACAGTACACCCTGGACTTTTGGACACCAACACTGCAGTATCCCATGGCAAAGTGGTGAGCGCTAGTGGTGCAGTTGAAGCTGGTGCAGTGGCTAGCACACATAGAGCCTGAGGGCCACCATGAGCTCAACCATAGGCCCATAGAGCCCCTAGGCAGTTCCAGATGTGCTTGCAACTCCAGATTGGCAGACCCCCAATTCAGCAACACCTATTATCCCCCCATTCACTCCTCAGCCCCGGGTTCAGGTGGATATAGCCAATTTAACATCTCCCATAGATTTTTCTTAGCTGTTTTTCACTGACGAACTCTACAATTTGATTGTGCACTAAACTAATTTAGATGCACAACAATTTATAGCTGCCAATCTAATAGCATACATTACGAGACCATTCCACTGGAAATTGATTACAGTTACTCAATTTAAAACTTTTTTAACCCTCAACATTACAAAAAAAGTGTGAAATGAGGAATATATTGATCCACATTCCTGCTTCACCATTCGCCCATGTACTCTGATGGGATGTCCGGGGCTAGATATGAGACGATAATGCTTTTCATACTTTTGAATGCCAATAACCTCGCTCATCCCCAGGGTGATCCTGAATATGATCTGTTCCACAAAATTCGGCCCCTCGTAAACTGCCTGTCCCAAAAATTTTCAGATTTGTATATGGCCCAACAACACATCTGCATAGATGAGTCCCTCATTACATTTGCTGGCAGGCTTGTATTCAAACAGTATATTCCCAGCAAGCATGCCAGATACGGTGTCAAATTGTACAAGCTCTGTGAGAGGGCCATAGACTATACTTATAGATTGAAAGTTTATGAGGGAAGAGACACTTACATGGAGCCACTCGGATGCCCAGACTACATGAGGAGCAGTGGGAAGATAGTGTGGGACTTGGTGTCACCCTTGTTTCAAATGGGGTACCTCTTATACGTGGACAGTTTTCACACGTGTGCCACTATTTAGACTATTTTACATTCCAAAAATTGGCTTCTGTGGCCCCAAACAGCTCGTTAACATCCAACTTAGCACGGGGGAGAAATCCTGCTTAAGAAACGAACAACTGTTATAGATTAAATGGAAGGACAAACGTGATGCATTCGTCATGTCTTCCATTCATCCAGACACGACAGTCCAAATTCAGATGGCATCTGGTGTTGTTGAGAAGCCTCTCATGGTCCATAACTATAATCTTTACATGGGAGGAGTAGATGTCAATGACCAGAAGATGGAACCGTATTTAGATTTAAGAAGATCTAGACACTTGTGCTATACAAAGCATCTGGAGAGACCAAATCCTTAAAAGTTTCACAGAATCAGTCATTGCAGTCCTTTTTTTTCCTCAAAGGTGTTGTGGCCACTGTGGACAGCTGTTGGCTTCAGGATGGATCTGTGCTGTGGGCAAAGAGGAGGAGAGAGTGCTGTATATATAGCGTTCCCTCCTCTGTACTGTTAGATATCTCTGTTCTGTCAGTTGCAGAACAGAGGCATCTATAGAAGATCCAGCATTGCACAGCACAGTACAATGCTGAATCTTCTATCTGCTGGAGGGACAGATAGTAGAAATGTGGGGTCTAATAGACCCTATATCTCTTCATAAAGAGAACCTGTCACCTCCACATGCTATCACATAGGTGATAATTAACCCCTATGTAATAGCAATAAAGTTAAAAAAAAAGAAAAAATATTAAAATAAATTTAAAAAAATGTACAGTGCAGAAAAAAGTGGTTAAGAAACTGGACAAATGTAAATTAAAAAAAAAAAAGAAAAACCCTATACTCCACGCTTCATCTACTCCTCACACTCCTTGCATAACACGCTGCTGATAACTGTAGTCCATGAGTAAACTACTATTGACAACATGTACACCATGCGTAACCTGCTCCTGACCCCTGTACTCCATGTGTAACCTGCTCCTAACCCCTGTACTCCAAACATCACCTACTCCTGACCCCTGTACTCCATGTGTAACCTGCTCCTAACCCCTGTTCTCCATGCATCACCTACTCTTGACCCCTGTACACCATGCGTAAGTTGCTCCGTACCCCTGCACTCCATACATCACCTACTCCTGACCCCTGTACTCCATGCGTCACCTAATCCTGACCCTTAAAAAAGTTATTAAAAGCAAAAACATTGTATGAAAAGGGTGTGGAAGATTTCATTTCTGGTTTTGGATTTGGTTTTCAGTGACATAAAAGAGGCCAGGTTCGGTTTCGGACCCAAATTTTCCATTCAGTGCACCCCTACTTCTGATTGCACCACACATTAGTTCACTATTAGGATAGTGTAAAGTACAGAAAAGTTTAGGGATTAGTCAAGGGCCTCTAAAGACATTAGAAAGTCAGGAAACTGTCTATCACATTTTTAGAGACACGAAAATAAAAAAATCTGTCTGCCAGAATTAATAGTTAACAGTTAATATCTACTAGTTAACTGTTAATCATTTGTTAAAAATTATGTTAACAAAATGTAAACAAAGATTTAAAAAAAATAAATGGTAAAACAATTAAAAAAATGAAAGCGTAAAAAAGAAAAAAAAAAAAGTGTTGTTTTAGTCTTACTTTTTAACCCTTGTTTATCCTGCAGCATTGTTCTGTGTAAGTTGACAGCAGTAAGGTGGTGCTCACAGAATACATATTTTGGTGCATGCAGCGCTGCAGGAGGAGATTTCTCCACCACAGTTAAAAAAAGAGTGTGTATGGCCAAACATAGGAGTGTGGGGTAGTCAAGTGGCAGTAGCTCTTATGGTCAGCATATATACTTTTTTTCTGCATACCTTTCATGCATGCTGGTCATTGGAAATAAAGAGGGTGGATGTCGGCGGCTCTTCCTATGTCCAGTATACACTGTCCACAGGCTGAACAATTACATACAGTATATGCCCAGCATAGGAGCATGGGGTAGTGAGGTGGTTGTAGCTCCCATACTCTGCATATTTTTTTTCCTGCATACATTACATGTATGTCGGACATTGATAGTAAAGAGGGGATGTGGGCGGCTGAACAATTACATAAATGCCCAACATTAAGAGTGTGACAGAAACTCATAATCCCGGCATACATGTAATGTTTTAAGGGCCCTAAAATGCCAGGGCAGTATAAACACCCCCCCGAATAACCTCTTTTTTGGAAAATACACATGCCAAGGTATTGCTAAGAGTCTCGTTGAGTCCAAGGAAAATTAAATTTTTTCCATAAGTTTTTGGAATATGGCAGAAGAAAAACATTTTTTTTTTACACAAATTTGTAATTTTTATAGGTCTTTCTCACACATGCTATGGGTATATGTGAAATTACACCCCAAAACACATTCTCTTACTTCTCCTGAGTATAGGCATACCACATGTCAGAGACTTTTTGGCAGCCTATCAGCATGCAGAAGACCAAAATTCAATGACCACCTTAAGGCATTCTAAGTGCGTTGAGTTGGTGACTAGCTAGCACAGTTATGGAGGTGCTAAAATGTCAGGATAATACAAACACCCCCCAAATGACCCCTTTTTGAAAACTGGGCACTTCAACATATTTGATAAGAGGCAAGTAAATGCTTTTTGAAGATTTCATTTTTTGTCACAAGGCATTAAAATCTGAAAAAAAAATTAGTTTTCTTTCTTCATTTTCCAAAAACTGGTAGCAACAAATGAGATCTGCAAAATACACACCATGACTGGAATTTCTACTTTTCAAAAAGGGGTCATTTGGATGGTGTTATACTGTGGTATATGGTATTTGTAGTATGGTATTTTATGGCCTCCAAAACTGTGTTAGGTAGTCAGCAATGGAAATGCGCAAGTTACATTCTTTGAAACCGTGAAGGTAGTCATTGGATTTTGAGCTAATGTATGTGGATAGGCTCCCAAAAAGTCTCTAACATATGGTATCCCCATACTCAGGAGAATTAGCAGAATGTGTTTTGGGGTGTAATTTTACATGTACCCATGACATGTGTGTGAAATGCCTATACAAATGACAACCATGTGTAAAAAAAAAAAAAAAAATGAAGTCATTTTCCAAAAGCTTGAGTCAAAAAAAAAAATCTTCCATGGACTCAACATGGCTCTCAGTAAATACCTTGGAGTGTCTGCTTTGCCAAAAGTGGTCATTTGGGGGTATGCTTTACTGGAATTTCAGTGCCTCCCTCAAGAATTGTGGTAATATGTCAGAAAGTCAGAACGCTTAAAACTGCATAAATTCCAGTATATGCATCATAGTTTGTAAACAATATAACTTTCACATACACCAATTTGATTTACAATTATTTTGATTTTTTTTCTACCAAAGAAATATAACAGAATACATTTTGGCCAACATTTATGATAAACTTTTATTTCATTGTTTTTTCTTATAACAGAAAGTAGAAAATATAATTTTTTTTCAAATTTTTCATTTTCATCGGTCATCAAACACCATAAAAAAAAAGCTCTATTAGTGCGAAAAAAATTATATAAATTTTATTTTTTTTATGACTGAACAATTGCCAGTTAAAATAACAGAGTGCTGAATGGCAAAAAAGGGCCTGGTCATTTAGGGTATAAACACTGAGGACTGAGGGGGTTAAGAAAACAGGTAAGGATCTTTAAATAAGGTGATTCCCTATTAATGTTCTGAAGTTACCTGAATACCTGAGTTCTTCATATGCCATAATTTAGAGATGAAATAAAAACAATATTGTGTAATATATATAAACACCGTATTCAACGTTGTATCGGGGGCGTCCTGAACATGGCCGAGACCAGACGCAGCTGAAGACAGCTCCGCTCCGCACATCTGCTCCCACCTTATTTGGAAAGCCATCTCTCATTCTGACCTGAAGAAAATTATGGGGAAAAGAAGTGGCAGAGGTGAGAACCCTAAAAGTACCTCTTCGGTGCTGCCAATCACCCGTTTTCTGGCCGCCAATCGTAAAGGCACAAGTATGACTCGTGGTCAGGCCTCGAGATCCCAAGCAGGGGAGGCCTCTGCTCGCTCCTCCACAATGAGTCAAGCGCCACTTTCTCCTGGATCAATCTCTGATGACAGTGACGATTCTGATCACCATAACAGATCCAAGATTGATGCCACTCTTCAAGCTCTTCCCACTAAGTCGTAACTTAGTAAAATGTTCACTCGGCTGGAATCTTCTCTTAAGTCGGATCTTGCGGCCGTAAAATCCAAAGTTTTGCATATTATACACCGGATTGAAGATAATGAAACTCGGCTTGATGCTCATGCTTCTGCTATTTCCGAAATTCAGACTCATCTACAAGAGTCGATGCAATCACAAAGAATGCTGGCATATCACTTGGAAGACCAAGACAATCGCGGGAGAAGGAACAACCTCCGGATTATAGGTCTCCTTGAAACCATCGCTGACACAGAATTAGAGACTAAGGTGAGACTTCTCCTCAACATGATCCTGAAGTCTGAATCTGATTCACCTTTGTGCTTTGACCGTGTACATAGAGCTCTCAGACCACGCGGTCTGACCTCTGAAGCTCCGCGTGATGTTATATTGCACTTACAATATTACACCGATAAAGAAAAAATACTGCTGAACCTCAGAGGCAACAATCCTGTTGACTTCGACGACTGCAAAATACATATATATCCTGATCTTGCCAGAGAAACTCTGGCACGCGGACGTATACTGCGCCCCCTTCTCGCAATCTTGCAAGATGCAAATATCCCCTATCGCTGGGGATTTCCCGCCTGTTTGATTGACAGAAACAGAGGTAGAAGTGCTACTCTTCGCTTCCCGGAAGATCTTCGCTCCTTCTGTGAAATTCTACAGATTAAAGAGCCGGTCATTCCAAATTGGGATGAGGTCTCCCCGAAGCCTCAACCATTACCAAACGCAAGCTGGCAGTTAGCTGCGTCACCTTCCAGCTCATCCAAACGCTGAAGATTCCGTATTTCATCAACATGCCTTCTCCTCGTCATGGGCTTTTTCATTCTGTTAATTTTTCTTGATCCTGTGAGAAGTTATATTTAATATAACTCTCTGTTGTTACTGTTGTTATTTTAATGAGAGATGGTATTTTATTACTTTTGGCATGTTTTGTGAAAACTTATTTAGGTTTATGACGTTACCTATGACATATTTTCTATACCTGAGCAATGTTGGAGCGACACATATGAAGCAATATGTGTTTTTCCTTACCCTTGGCAGAGGCTTCGCCTGGTAAGGCCCATCTATGAAATGCTCCCCAATTGCAGCTTAAATCAATCGTTTTGAGATTGCTTTACAATATTGTTTGCTGCTCAAATTTAATTTTGTTATTTGGGCACCCTGTTGCCCATTTTTTTCTTTTTCCTCTTCTCTCTTCCTCTATCCTTGCTCTTTCCTCCTCTTTCCTTTTCTCGATCCTGGTTTACTTATGCTTATTACTGAATGGTGTACCTTTTAACAATTTCGGTTCCTATATTCTAAAATTGATGAAACTATGGCCTCACTGAGAGTTCTATTATACAATGTGAGGGGATTGAATACTCCTGTCAAACGTCATAATCTATATAGAGAAATTAGTCGCTTGAAAAGCGGTTATTTTTTTTGCAAGAAACTCATATTTCCCATGATACTAACATTAGGCTTGTCTCTTCTACTTTCCCTACCTGGTTTCATAGTACTTCTCCGAATAGCAGGTCTCGAGGTGTGGCCATAAGGTTTCATAAGAATGTTAAATTTGATCTTATTTCGAAGGAACAGGACTTTGAAGGACGATACCTCCTCCTCAAAGGGACTCTATCAGGTAACCAAGTCTCTCTCCTAAATATCTATGCTCCAAATTCTAAACAGACCACTTATGTTAACTCACTACTTTGTTTCCTTTCATCTAAATTAACTGATTTAATATTAGTTGCTGGCAACTTTAATACGTCCTTAAACCCTTCTATAGACTCATCTTCTAATTCTTCTTCTATCCCTCCTTCTAGATTGCGCACTCTACACAAGACCTTTCAGAAGTTCCAACTTGTAGACACTTGGAGAATCTCTCATCCAACCACAAGTGATTATACTATGTTTTCTTCATTACATCAAACATACTCCAGAATAGATTACATACTTATCTCCCATCCCCACTTGTATTTGATTACTGATGCCTCTATCTTACCTACTACTATATCCGACCATGCCCCCATTGAGCTCTCCCTTAGGGTTTCAGGTAGTGTTAGGCCTCTGTGCTCTGTGGAAGCTTAATGAAAGTCTTCTGCGAGATTCAGCTCTTGTTTCCGAAGTCTCTAATCATTTACTCTCAAATTTTAAAGAAAATAACACTCCTGACATTCCCCCTGGTACCCTGTGGGAGGCTCATAAAGCATATATTCGTGGTGTCCTAATCTCTATTGGTACTAAGCTTAAAAAACAAAGACAAGCTCAACTACTGAAAATCCTATCGACCATTACTTCTCTTGAAATGTCACATAAAAATAATCCCTCTGCTGATATTCGGCAAAAACTCTCTGAAGCAAGAAAGGAATTGAAACTACTGCAAGAACATTCCTTTAAATGCTCCATGCAATATCTCTCCCATCGTAGATTCTCTTTTGGTAATAAACCTGGTAAATTCTTGGCAACTTCCCTGAAAATAAGACAAAATTCTAATTTCATTGAAAAGATCAAATCTGGCTCAGATAAGCTTGTTCATTCTTCTAAGGATATTGCTAAGGTGTTTTATGATTTCTATAACAACCTTTACAATATTAGAAAAAATTCTGAGGCATCAGCGGTCAATCATCACCACACCCTCATTAATCAATGCCTTTCTCAAATACACCTCCCCTCTCTTTCCCCACAATCTTTAGCTACTTTAGAAACTCCTATATCTAATCAGGAAATCAAACAAGCCATTAAATCTACCCCTTCCGGAAAAAGCCCAGGCTTGACGGTTTTTCTATTAACTACTATAACACCTTCTAAGACTCTTTGATCCCCTATTTAGGCACCTACTTTAATTCTTTCTCTGATGGCACCCCCTCCCCTTTCCTCTACTCTCCAAGCCCACATTTCCATTTTTCCTAAACCAGGTAAAGATCCTTCTGTTTGTAGCTCGTATCACCCTATCTCATTATTAAATGTTGATATTAAATTATATTCTAAAATACTTGCCCTCAGCCTTAGATCAGTTGTCCCTGGTCTCATTTCTCTAGATCAAGCAGGTTTTATGCTGGGCAGAGAAACCAGGGACAACACTCAACGCGCTTTGTCCCTAATTCATTACATAACTAAAACCCCTGCAATTCTACTCTCGTCGGACGCCGAAAAGGCGTTCGACAGAGTTAATTGGACATATGTTTTTCAAATTTTAAGAAAACTTGGATTTGGCCCCAAATTTTTGAATTATATCACTGCTCTCTACACCTCCCCGACTGCCCAAATAAAAATCAATGACATCCTTTCAGATTCTTTTCCCTTGAATAATGGAACCCGTCAGGGCTGTCCCCTATCACCTCTACTATTTGCTATTTACTTGGAACCCCTTTTAATCAAAATTAGAGAAAACCCAAACATATACGGCATTACTGTTTCACAGCGTGAACATAAATTAGCTGCATACACAGACAATATTTTGTTTTTTGTTTCTTGCCCCCACATTTCACTCCCTAATTTACTGACAGAATTGAATTCCTTTAACTCCATTTTAGACTTTAAGATTAACCTGACTAAATCTGAAATCTTCAATTTGACTCTACCTCATACTTCGGCTGCTAATTTACGAAATTCTTTCCCTTTTCATTGGCAACCTACCTC
>JAEOBE010313576.1:0-11220 GCA_022657655.1 Phrynoglossus myanhessei | reverse complement strand
GCAACCAGAAACTACATTTATCCAGAATCTACCAATCCCCATGGGTGCCGGATAATGGGGGGTTTACTGTATAACGACTCTACAGTTTTCTTGGCAGCCTTGCCTGCCGAATGGAGCAGTGTGATGATGCTGGTTCATCCAATGAGAAGGATAAATAAAGGTGGTAGGTGACACCGGTAACTAATCCAGAAAAAAATTGTCACCTGCATGAATATAGAATGTGGCAGAATATAGAAAACATAAGCCTTGCCTAAAGAGCGTTTCAGGCTGGCCATTAAAACCTTTCACATCTCATTCACTTTGTATTCAGCTGTCAGCCTGCTGTTCTCTTGGAATCGTTAAAGGATCTAATGGAAATGTTTGCCTAATATACTTTCCTTCTCTTCCGCAGGTTATATTAGACCAATTCAACCCAAGCTTAAAGAATTTTGTGACGATGGGCAAACATTATGAAAAAGCACTTTCAGGTAATTTGGTGAAACTCCACAGTGTGTAGCATTATAAAGACATGTTAATATTTCTGTGCTACTATAGCTCATTGATGTAGAAATGTTGTCATTTAAAAGTCTGAAATTGTATTCCATTGTACCGATTTGTATTTTCCAGTGTTTCACGTGTACTTTATGGGTATATTTATAAAACATTCACAGAGGGAACAGCTCTGTGAATGTCAGAGTTGGCATTACGGCCACTAGATGGGGCTGAAGAACATATAAAATTCCTATTCTCCTCAGCTCTATCTGGTGGCCATAATGTGCTTCAAATCTAAAATGTTTTTGTTCTCAGAGCTGTTCTCTCAGGACATTTCATAAATACACCCCCTAAGTGCATAATAAAAGCTGTTTGTTGGCAGAAAGCCTACAAAATGAATGCAGTCATCGCATTAAATGATTTGTTAAGCTGCAATATATTACATTTTCGTTGCTGGGTTTAGAAACGCTTAAAAACCTTTTTTCTCAAAGGAGAGCTAAAGTCTGCTGTACTTACCTTGCACTGCAATCTTCCCAGCGAAGTGATATCTGGCCTCTTCCTCATCATCAGTACTTCCATCTTCACCCAGTCTTCCGCTGGCTTTGACACCTTAATTAGCCAACGCTTTATGATGTAACTCCGTCAGAAGTACACTGTAATTTGTCATTGTGTTTGCATATGAAATAAAACATAAGTAGTATAATCCAAAAAACAATATACAAGAGTACAGTTACCTCCAACCATTCCCCCCTTCCCCGTTGGCTGCAGCCTCAGTAGATCCCAAAGATGTAGAAATATAACTAATCAACTCTAGCACGGTATCTGCAACCACAGTATCTACACCCTCTTGGGAACAGTCCAGCTTCATCCCAACAAAGCAGAAAAGAAAACAAAAAAAGGTCTCATGAGGTCTCCAAAACATATCTAAATTCAGGGGAATACAGTTGATACCACCCAAATTAAGAAAAGTCTAGGGCCAGCAATGAAAAGCATGTGCAGAGGGGCCATGGACACTAGGAGATCCAATTAAAGTTAAAAGGAGGAATTTTGTTTCAGATTCAATCCAACCCGCTCAACTCAGAGTTAGTTTGCCTCTACTTGCATAAGTGGCTTTATACAGATGCATTGAAGAGTTGATCAAGTTCTCCCAAGCTCGAAGAGTTGGTGAGGTTGTTTTTTTCCCAAGTCAATATAAAAAGTTTTCTAACATAGTAGAAGAGCAAAGTTGGAAGAGTTCTATCTGTCACTGGTTCCCCACCAAGCCCAAAAGACAAACCTTAAGATCCAGCTTTAGCAAGGTATTGGTAATCATGAATACTGTATTCACCTCCTCCTGCCAGCAAACCTGTACATCTGGACAACATAAAGGAAACCTTCTTATTCTTGCATCCCCAACGACGGGAAGACGGGGAATGATGTATGTCAGCAAGTTTAAAAGACATCACATTTATACAATGTAAAAAATAGATTCACTTTAAGGATAAAATTGGGCAGCTTGTTGATCTCTACAATATCTTCACTGAGGTCAGGGCTAAGTACCCCAAATTGCTGTATTACTACCAACTAAAGGGCTTTCTTTCCTATTAATGCAGAAAGGGAGATTTTCTTTTTTCCACAGAGTTGTCACATTTCCCTTCAGGGTCCATGCACACTGCCGCTATTGTCGCAGCGATCATGTCGCAACAACAATTGCGGCGCCACACTTGCAATGCAAGTGGATGGGGCTTTGCCCGCCAACACCATAATAGCTCCTAGCAGTAGTAGCAGCATATACTATTATGCGGATCTAACCGTGATTTGGGCTATGGCTATGGGCTCAATTGCGGCCAGCTGTCATGGCGCCGCAATCCCCGTGTGATCCCCGCATGGCTGCCGTGACAGCGGTATTCGTGCAAATTCCGCTGTCGCGCCGGTGTGCATGGGCCCTTAAATTGCACTGGGGGACTAGAACCATATGCATAAATCTGCCACGCAGTGGTTTTCCAGGGATCTGTAGTACAACACATTGCAAATAGCCAATTAATACCCGAAAGTTTGGTTTTTCAGTCCTTAAATGTATGTACTCTATAATCTAGTGGGTTTTTTTCCTTTTTGGTAGAGTGGGAAAGAATTAGAAACCCTGCCAGGTTTTTGTCTATGCCTCTGTTTAGGAGACTATCCATCCTTGTTTGTCTTGCTGACCACGGTGACTGGGACAAAAATGATAGGAAATCCAAAAATGAGTTTTTTTGGGGCAACAGATCAGAGTAAATCTCCTACTGGAGGCACCTATAACACTGACCATTAGGACGGGGATTCCTGTCCTTTTGTACAGACATTTTAACTGGATGCTTTGTCAATAAATTTCACAACTTGTCGTTCATATTGTCTAAATATATACATTTCAAAAGCAATACTGTACTTTTCACTGGCCCACTTTGTGTTTTCATTATCCAATGTTCTTCTAAGGGTATTAAAAATGTCCTTTCAGAAGAACTCTCTTTTGTGTAGGCATAGTCACCCCAGTTGATGCAGCATAAAAATGAAAACATTTTCTACTTGCGCTTGTGAAAAACTTGGGCGACCTCTTGATACTTTCGTTGGTCAAATTACAGGCTGACATTTTGGGATTCTTGTTACCATTAATGTTGTGTATGACACTGATAACTAGGCTATAGGCATCAGGACACTTACCTTATCCTCCAACCAGCTAAGACTTCAGCTGAACTACACTCTACAGAAGCTCATGCAAATCCAACAATTTGTGTTCACAGTTGAACACATTTATATAAGAAATACTACACATGGGAATTACATTTTTAGAGACAAATTGATAACTTAGCTGCATTATATGGTCCCGATCTGATCGCGACGACCTTCACAACAATCCACTTGCACATTCAAGTGGATGGAGCCATTCAGATCACTGCTATAATCGCTGTGATCGATTGTGCTGATTATCGGGTGTCACAGGCTGCAGGTGCCTGCAGTATATATTGCAAGGATCGCCGCGATTCAGGCCATGCCTATGGCCCGGATCGTGGCGATCGACCATGACCTAATACCTGTGACCTGTTACTGGTGACTACAGATCAGCTTTAGGGCCAATGTCAATGGTCTTTTGTTCCTCTCAGAATTTATTCTCTCTCCATACAAGTCTATGGAAACACAAAAGCAGCTTGAAGCAGGTCCACTGCACCTGCAATAAATATTGCATAATTTCAGAAGTGTCTCAAATTGATGTAAAATGCAGGCTACATTTGCCCATCCAAGCCCTTGACACTAGCAGTTAAATGGTCATCTGCCCTCTACGGTTCATCCACTGAGTGCTATATTAATGTATGTACTTCTATTTCGAAGGCAAAGCTCCTCAAAGATGAATTACTTAAGCTGGGTATACATGCTTTCAATCTTGAAAGGTTCATCAAGAAACTGAAATTCTAAGCATGTGCATCACTGGCTATTTTCCGTCAAGCTTCCCTCAATCAGTTGATCGAAAGAGCCTGATGAAAAATTTACAATTGAGGAATTTTGACAAGTGTCTGCTGTCAAAATACAATGTAAACAGCAAGAGGTTCCCGCACTAACACTCAAAATGTTAATACAGGAACCCAATCTATTTTTTTCGTTAACTCGGTGGTTGAACAAAAGAAATAGATGCATGTTTACCCTGGCTTAGTTTTTGGTTAAACTTTGCCTGGTTCAACCAATATTTCAATCTGTATGATCTCAGCAGGTCATTCCATCTTTGTTAAAGAACTCCCCTTCAAATCTGCCCCGAATGGGAGATAGTAATGTTTTCTAACTCACTCTGAATTCTATTTTGTAATACATGGGGAGGTAGACACCACTACTATAAAGCAAGGTCATGTAACAAGAGCGCCCCAATAGTCTACTTAATCCAAGTACTCAATCTTCGATAGTTATAGAATAAGCAGACAGAAAATAGATGTTGTTGGAATGTTTCTTCATTTGATTATCAGTGCATTTCATAGCATGGACAATTGGAAATGCTGTAAATATTATCTATTTTATTACTAGGAAATTTCTTGGAGAAGTGTATGTTATAGGAAACAGTACAAATAGAGTACACATGGCAGCTATATATGAATTCCATTGCTAGCTATTCAAGTTTTGGAAAATGACAAAGTATTTGGCAAAATGTAATTTGGCGTTGTCTAAAAAATGTTAAAGTTTTGGATTGTATGACGAAAAATATTAAAAATCGGATTCCAGCTTGTTTGGGATGAAACTCAATTTTGATTTATCATGCTAAGTTTAAAAGTCAGTTACTGAATAAGTACATTTGTTAAAATGTTTTATCTATACTGTTAGATAGGTTTGGATCACATTATAATTTAAATATGAATTTCTCCAGTGGCAAAGGAACAGAGGTTTCATTGTTTGCCATAATGTGCAGAATAGAAAGGAACAAGGTGCTTGCTCTGCAGTGGGAACTGCACCAGGTAGTAAACACTGCTGGGCTCATATCCTAGCTCTAACTCCAACTCAATAATGCTTATGAATAGCCAGTCATTGATCCAGGATTTATATACCGATTGTGTTTTTAGTCACATGTAAGTTGCAAGTTTGATAGGGGCCAGTGTCAGTAAAGTTTGTTTCCATTAGACAGGTGTAGCATACCCGTATGAGGATATAGAAATGCATATATATCTGCTTGAAGAAGGTCAAATGCAGGTGAGAAGGAGGTCAATGAAATCTGAATGATCTTAGAAGCGTCTCAAACTGATGTTGAACTAATATCATCGATACAAACTCAAAAGCCGTTAACACAAGTACTTATAAAAGCAACTTTCACACTATGCAATTTGGGATTCATGTGACCGCAACCTGAAATCTCCCATTTAGACACGGCCGCTGTCACCCATTCAAGTTCCTTTCCAACATTTTTTTACCCTGGCTACTCCTACAAAAGGCGACTGAAAAATGTACTTTTGTTAAGTGGAGGATGTAAGTGAGGGGGTGTAATGACAAGGCCACTAGCAGCTCAAATTTTGGCCAAGTGAACAGACTGCTGACTTGGCCAAAATATGAGCAATGTATAGCCAGTTTTACATAGACTCATAGGGGAAAAAAATCTTAACTGCTGCACGTGTAAAGTGTCCTGAGGTGCCCTCATATACTGATAGTAAGGCACATATTGATAGTAGGCTATCAAATCTTCCTATCACAGCCCTATGCCAAGCCAGCCTGACATTCTTGCCATCCTAGCAAACCTCTGACACGTCTGCGTAGTGTTGTAGCTTACTTCTAAGCTGCACTCCCACATATCTCTATTGGCCTATCCCTATGGTTGGCAGCTTACCTGGTCAACAGAAATGTGTAAGATAAGGACCAAGAAGGTCAAAGCAAAGGGTAGACCTAACTCTCCTTCCCTTCTCCAGCAGCAGACTGTCCTTTTCTCTGTGTACCCTTGTTGCTCCATTTGGAGCAAAGAAAAGGATCTGCTACTTCTTGTTATAGAGAGTATGTAGCTCATTCTATTAGTATGGTTATTGTAGGGGTGAGCTCAGGTTTGGCTCGAACCCATTCAGAACTTGAATTCTTCAGTAACTGTAGGAAGCGTCACTGTAACACATTCTTTTGTGCTGCCTAGTCAGTTATGGGCAGGGTATATGACAGGGTGGCCATATAGGCTAATTTATATCAGCACAAGAATCTCTTCCCTTTGTTTACATTCAGCTACGGAGTAAGAGATGCCCAGCCTGTAGCTGATTGGGTGGAAGTACCCATGGCACTTCTTTGTTAGGAGGAGCTCAAATTAGGACAAAACCTGAGTTAACCCCTAGTCATTCTTAGTTTCTCACAAATGTTTGCTTCAGCTATTCTAATTTTGCTTTTTCACTTTTATAAATAAGAGGCTGCTTTCTAGAACACATGTACAGAAAGAGTAACAATCTGAGGCATAAAGCCAGCGAAGTCTGATCTCTTTCTTGGAATGCTTTCTCCAGGTCCGTGACTTCCAAATGTAGGCAGAATCAAGATGATAGCCCTGTACCTTTCCAAAATGAAATAGAAAAAAAAGGTCAGCATTGCTTTTACTGCCCTGTGAAATTGCGATCTTTAGGCTGGGTTCACACCAGAAAACACTACACGTACACAAGTTTTCTGCTCTTATGTCTCTGGCATCCTCAGGCATATGTGGTATTGACGTTGCTGAAAAACACGTGTAGAACACGCGTATGAAGAGTAGGTGTATGTGCAGCCATCCAATTCCCAGTCAGGATATCATCTCTATGGGGCCATCCAATTCCCAGTCAGGATATCATCTCTATGGGCAGAAACTTGTTTCCCATTCAGATGAATAGGAAACGCTCAGTACAAGCGTTTTACGCGCTTTTGACGCACATACAACGCATGTTTTTTAAATCTGGTATGAACCCAACTTTAGTGGATATCTGGTTTAGAGGTGTTCAGGAGGCAATACTTATCCCTTAGAATTTTTTTCTTCCAAAGGACTTGCATCTAAGTTCTGATTCACCATGCAGCTCTTCAATCACCGGAGAGAGTGAATTCCAACTATGCAGTTCAAAAAAAATGTCATCCACCTAGTGCCGTCGACTTTTATGCCAAGGTGCAACACACAACAAAAAATGGACGGATACTCACATTAGTCAGGTCAACATCTGCATGTAGGACCATAAAACAGAGTGTCCTTCAACCAAAGAGCCATGGCCTGCGCTGGACCCCCTGATAGTTGGCCATCAGGGGGTTCAGAGCTATCCATGGCTGTTTGGTGAGTATCACTCCATTCTATATTGCTTGTTGCACCTTGGAATAAAACTTGATTGCACTAGGAGGAGGCACCTCTTTGCTTTTTTTTGTATCGCTCCCTTCAGAATTAATCTTTTTTTTTTGGTTTTCTTTATCCTACTGGATTTTTTGTATCTGAATACCTTTCTGCAGATGTGTGCCAAGTGCTGGCATGGCATGGTCTCATTGCAGTGTTTGTGCTTGGCAAACAGCAATGCCTGGTAAATGCGGCATATTATATGACATTGCTTGTACACATACCTGAGTGGCTGCCATGTTAGATTTTGGGTGGGCGGTAAATGCTCTAAACAACAATCTGTTTTTACTGCTCCTTTGCTGCCTGCATAAATTAGACTTATTTTAGTGGAGTGTGAATGTAGTAAGTCATACATAGATATAGGTCATGGTGGTAGATGTGGGCAGCGGGCTGAATCTGTGAATATATGAACCTGTAATAAAAGTCACAATTACAGTTTGGTAACTCGGAAGATGACATTCAGATCCATGTCTGTAAGGTGAATCTCTTGGCCTAGGATCATAGTTACTAATAGTATGACAAAGATACCTGTAGCAGATCGTCATCACATATAGATAGAACAAGAATGTGTGCGCTGTCAGAAGTGCCAGCTGTGCGATTGTCAGCTTCCTGGAAACCTGTTCAGATCTGTCTATACCACACCTTGGGGGAGATAGTAAAGCTGTTGTCGATTTTGTTGTAAGAGCAGATAATGCAAATCGTCTTTAAAAATATATAGGTTACCCACAGGAACCCGAAAGATTCTTACTTTCAGAATGATGCTTGGAATCTGATGGGTTTCCTAAGGCTGGGTATACACGTCTCAATATATTGTGTTCATCTATTGCTGAAAGAAGTATATTGCATCGGGTTCCCACACAGATGCTTTGAGCGTTCATGCAGGAACCCCCCGGCGGCCGCTGTCATAACGCCTGCGCTGTGTGGTCCCGTGGAGCAAATACGAATAGGATGTTTTGAAACACTATTCAAAAGCACCCGACAGTGCTACTGATACTAAGGATATTGGCGGAAGTCTGATGATTCAGTCGGATTCGGACAATATTCTAAGCGTCTATACCCAGCTTAAGCCAAATTGAATTCTTTTTTTTTTTTCAATGACTGAGGTCCTCTCTTGTTTGTGTTTACTCCATTTTTTATAAGATGTGATACAGCATGGTTCCCAGCTCAAAGGATAATGTGAAATATTTGAAGGCTTGTTTAGACCTTTTGCTGCTTCTATATTATGGTGGCAGTAGTGTCGTGTTAACAAACTCCCTACTGTTAGAGCAATTTGCTTACATTTTGCCAGCCAGCAGAGCATTTTACCCAAAATTAAGTGGGTAGCTGTAAATTTGCCCCATCATGTCTATGCTCTGGTAACTCTATCCCCCTTTCCCTTCCAGACCTCTCTGCTATGTGTCACAGGCTTACTTTTCCTGATATAAAAATCTCCTAAAACGCTGTACATGCTCACCAATTTTGGCTGTTTGGAAACGGTTGAAAACGACGGTGACCGAAATTTGAAATGCGTATACCCACGCTTACACATATATCTAGATAATCCATGTGAATGTAAATAATTCTTTACAATTGTGTTAACATTTAGGTGAATAGTCAGATAATTGTATATACAGATAATTGCTAATCACATAACAAGCTGTACAGGGAATGTACGTCTTCCTGCATCTATCAGTGAACGTACGATGAAAGCAGTGCTCTTTCTATGAGACTAACCACAAGTGTTCTGCAGCTGAGATGGTGACTACAGTGCTTGATATTCAGTTTACAAATAGAAGGAAGAATTTTACGATCCTGTACAACAACTATAGTCATAGAGTTAGCCAGCTAGCAAGCATAAAAACAAACAAAAAGAGTCTGTGTCCACCACTGACACCACTGAGTCCTTTCTCAGCTTCTATGTCATGGTTGTCACACCAAGTTCAGGAGTCTTCAGAGATGTAGCACCTTCCAAATCCCATTGGAAGTCTGGACAACACCGAAAAACAAACACAAGACCTTCTCCTTGTGCAGTATAAAATATCCTTTTAATAAAACAGTAAAAAACAATCCACACACAAACATAAGTAGAATGAGGTGTATCAAGAAGGTTAGTAGGTTAAGAGTTAAGAACTCACTAGAAGTGTCACCCAAAAATGCTTTGAGGAAAGGGGCTTGACCCCTGAAACGTGTTGTTAGAGTTTCGCCTGTGACTTCTGACATGAGGCTTTTGGGCGACATCCTGTGAGATCTTACCTCTAAACCCACTAACCTACGTGATACACCTCAATCTATGTTTGTGAGTAAATCATTGTTTTTTACCGTTTTAATGATGGGATATTTTATATTGCACAAGGAGAAGACGCCCAGCCTTGTGTTTATTTAGCAGGCATAAAAATATCTGTTTAAGAACTTTTTAAGCTGAACTCTAGGCTGATATAAAAGACACAACTTAATTCAGCTGATTATTTCTTAATACAACCTTATATGTGTATTTTTTTTAATGTAAGCGGCATATGTACTTAAATTTTTTATACCTGGTTTATTGATCTGCAGCAGATTACCTAAACCAGTAATGGCCAACCTCGGCTCCCCAGCCGTTGAACTACAACTCCCATGAGACATTGCAAGACTCTGACAGGCAGGCATTCTGGGATTATAGTATCAACCCAGCTGGAGTGCAAAGGTTGGCCATCATTGTGTACAACCATTTAAGTGCCAGTCTGCATTACTCCGCCATTACCAGGCCATTGTGATTGTCTCACTGCCAACTACTCAGTTGGTCAAACCTAACCATTTATTGGCATTAACGTTTAGTACCATTTTATACTATTTTTTGGCAGATAGAATCACAGTATCTAATAACAGCTGCTACTTTTACTGTCAAAAGAAAAAAAAAAATGATGTAATTAAACACAAGAAAAATGCCAGGACCTTTGAAATATTCTCTTCTTAGACAGTGGCCTCCCCAAAATGATCTCTTTTTTGGCACAATTTTAAAGTGAAGGAACATGTTGGTAGCAAGGCAGTTAAAATGTAGAGCTTGGTAAGGGTACACTACATACATTATACAGGTCAAACATAAAGGGAGGAGAGGAAATGATTAGTGAACAGGACAAATACATGGGCAGGATAGAGCTGAAAGGGTTAATGTGCAGAAAGAAAAGTAAAGGTTTAATATATAGGTCACACACTGAGGCAGGCGGCAGATCGGATGCATAGAATGGAAGAGGGATAATTAAAAGGGTTAAAAATTAGTATCCTGTCTCTTACTGCATGGCTGTCAGTGAGAGAAACCTAACATGAACGCAGGGAGCTGTAGTCTTTAAGGAATCCTTTGGCAGCTTTTGAATGTTAATTTGTAAAACAAAGATAGTATACAGGTAAATCAAATCAGTTTTAAAATATGTAAATTGAAAATTGTCCCCAAAACCAACAGTCCTGGTTCACACCACAGCACAGCTATAAAACGCCTAAATAACCAAACCGCATTCTTTTGAATCGGGATGGTTCAGATAACAGCGCTTTGCTAAATGCTGAAGTTCTCCCGGGAGCTTTTTTGGGAAGAAAACTTCCGTCCAAAGATCCGGGAAAAACCAGCCCCTATGCAAGACTGGACTTCAAGAAGCGCAACTTGCATAGGGGTGACGCCGTTAATCCGCTGGCAGAAGCGCGGCGTAGATCGCACTGCACTATGCATGATTGCTGTGTGAACCCAGATTATAGTTTCCCTTTAACACACTTGTGAAGCTGCATTGGAATAAAGCTGCTCTGCAAATGGTCCTAGTAAGCCTGATGCATAGAAAGCGCCGTTTATGTACTACAGTATATCCAGTTATCTTGGTTAGTTATATGAGCAGAGAAACAATTATGATTAGATATATGATACACGTACTCACAGGAAGTTGTGGGTTACAGCCATGTGGTCTGGAACTGATGAATAATGCTTTGATGTCTACTTCTGCAATTAGTCACCGGCTTTT